>PVKA01010303.1:13978-65052 GCA_004027165.1 Ctenomys sociabilis
CGCGTGTGTGTGCACGCATGTGTGCATGTATGTGTGTGTGCGTGCGCGTGTGTGCATGTGCACGCGTGTGTGCATGTGTGCGTGTGCGCGCGTGTGTGTGCGTGCGTGTGTGTGTGTGTGAGCGTGTGCGTGCGTGCGTGTGTGCGTGTGCGTGCGTGTGTGTGTGTGTGTCCAATTACATGGCTGTGTTTCAGGAGCCACCCAAGGAGCAACATCATCAGGTGGGTGGGCCTAGGGAGGAGTTGGGAGGTCAGCCAGGAGCTCGGGGCTGGAGGGGGGCAGCTGCCCTCACATGTCCGAGACCCAGCACAAGGCCAAAGCTTCAGGGGCCATTTAGCAAACCCAAGTCACCTGGGAGAGCCACGAGTGGTTAGTTCTACGGGTGTCTAGTGGTAGAGCCCAGGGAAGCTTCTAGGTGTCACAGTTTATAGAGGACAGCCCCCTACCCCGAGGAAGAATCCTTGAGCCCCAAGTGTCTGAAGCACCCAGCTCTGGGAAGCCCAGAGACAGCCAGTATCCTGGGAGTCTGCGGTGCTTCTGGAGGGCGCCACGGCCCCGGGCTGTGCTGGCTGCCACCTGCACCACGTGGGGTTGCGCCCCCTCACCTGTCAGCCCGTGCCTTGGTTCTGGTGACTCTGGTGTCTTTTTTTCTGAACATACCCCAATTTATTGTGGCTCTCATAAAAAGCAAAGAACTTGGGAGAGAGAAGATTAAGTTTGCTTCTTACAACAGAATTTGATTTAGGGCCAAGAGGGTAGCAATTGCTGCAAAGCAGAGATTGGCTATTTGGGGAGCGATGTGAATGATTTTCCCCATCTCTGAATGACCTCACATATATCCTGCCTCTGCCCGCCTCCCACGGGGGGCGGCTGTGCCTGGGATCCGGTAGGTGAGCGTGGTTCCTAATAAATATTCTACAGGCAGAAGGAGGGAAATAACTTGACCACCGGCAGTGGCTGGGCCTGTGGGGATTTTCTTCGGCTAGCACCCTCTGTGATCATGAGTCTGTATTCTTCTGATCCAGCGGTCCTGCCCACTTTCCAAGGGTGCTGGCCCCTGGGCAGGTGGTCTGCGCACCCCTGTCTGTGTCTATAAGGAGGTGCCTCCTTTGCTTGCCCTGGCTCTGTGCATTCTCTGTCCTTACAGATGTCAGCTTCTTAGCCCTTCCCCAGGTCGCCACCTTCCCCACCCCAGGACACCAGAAGGTCCAGGCTGGGTTCAAATGCCCCAAATCCAGAGTCCAGGATGTGCGCTTGGGCCCTGCAAAGTGCACTATCCTGAGCAGATTTCTTCCCCTCTGTGATCTGAAAAGGGAGCAACACTAGCAGAATTCAGCTTTTGACATGGGAAGGGGCCTCTCGTTCTGCCTGAGTTACTGGGCTACACATCTGTCTGCAATCCATGTCCCAGGAGGAGCTGGAGGCTGTTCTGAGTAGGAGAATGTTTGGATTTGGTCGTGTGAAATCCCCACGTCATTTCCAGGTATGTCAATCTTTATTTCCAGGCAATGTGTCCAACAGACACCCCCTTTCTGTACCCCTACACTCAGCCCTCCCTGGTCCTTCCTTCCCTCCTTCTTCCTTCTGTCTTCCTTCCTTCCTTCCTTCCTTCCTTCCTTCCTTCCTTCCTTCCTTCCATTTTTCCTTCCTTCTCTTTAATACCCTGATTCCATTCTCACCCTCCTCCCTTGTGTGGTCTGGCAAAATCTGTGGCACAGCAGAGGGATGGAAGGGACAGCGGTGGTCATGCCTACCTTACCTAGTGACCATGAAGAGTGAGCTGAAATTCTAGTGTTTATTATTCAGACTAAGTAAAAATGTCTTTGTATTCACATGGCTGTGTCAAAAACAAGAGTCCTAGGGCCAGCCAGATACTCAGCAGACTGAAGTGCCTCCTTAGGCAGACACAGAGGATTAGATTTGATCCCCAGTGTGTCGTGCCAGCCCCACCCCTGGGGTGTACTGAGATGGTGATTGAGACTGGGCATGGTGGCACACCCCTGCAATCCGAGTGCTTGGGAGACTGAAAGCAGGAGAATCACTATAAATCTGATCTGTATAGTGAGACCCTGAATTAAATACATTAAAAACAAAACAAACAAACAAGAGTCCTAAGCAGTCTCAACGACAGGGACATTCAGGGATACAAGGCTGAGGAGCCACCTCCATAGGTGCCAGGTGATCCTGCAGGGTGGGAAGCTGACACCAAGGGAGCCAGCAGGCCTTGGGCTCTGGGTGCAGCTCCTGTCACCGCTCTGAGGTGGCAGTGGGTATGAGGGCCATAGAGCAGGACTGGCCAGAGGGACAGAAGAGCCCTGCCTCTTGGGTGGCACATCTCCCTCCAAGTGGCAAGTCCTGCTGTGAGGAAAAGTAAGCTTGTGTATCTGTAGAAAGATGGAAGCACCTGGGGACTATAGCGTTAAATGAAATAAGCCAGACGCACAGCTTCCTTACCGTGGAGTTCCTCTTACATGAGAAATCCAAAAAAATGAATAAAGAGCAAAATAAAAGCCAGGTAAAAGGAGAGAGAGAGAGAGAGAGAGAGAGAGAGAGAGAGAGAGAGAGAGAGAGAGAGAGAGAGAGAGAGAGAGAGAGAGAGAGCTTTGGCAAATGGGGAGGGAGCCAGAGGTGCCTGGCAGGGGAGGGGAGGGCATGGAGAGAGTGGAGTGGAGCTGTGCTGGGCTCCTGTGCCAGCCCCCCTCAGAGTGCAGTCCCTGGGCACTGTAAAGACAGACCCAACTGAAAATAGAAGATCTGGGCTCCCTGGAAGCATCTCTGTCTAGAGGTTGAGAAGGAGGCCCCTCTTCCCACTTCTCACTCCCACTCCTTAGTCCACCCATCCACCCAGCACGCAGCATCCGTCCAGTATCCATTCATCTACCTGTTCATCAATCCATCTGTCCATCATCCACCATCCATCCTTTATCCATCTATCTATCCATCCATCCATCCATCCATCCATCCAGTACCCATCCATCTATCTGTCTATCAATCAATGCATCCATCCATCCATCATCCACCCATCCATCTACTATCTACAATCTGTCCATCATCCATCCATCCATCCATCCATCCACCCATCATCCACCCATCCATCTACCATCCACTATCTGTCCATCATCCATCCATCTACCCATCTATCCATCCATCCATCCATCCATCCATCCATCCATCCATCCATCCAGTACCCATCCATCTATCTATCAATCAATCCATCCATCCATCCATCATCTACCCATCCATCTACCATCCACCATCTGACCATCACCCATCCATCCACCCATCCATCCACCCATCCACTCATGCATGTATTCACTCTGAGAATACTTGTTGAGCTGATATCTATGCCCATCTGAAGCTCTAGCAATGAACGAAACAGAATAAATGTCCCCTTTAGATAACAAATTTTAATGAAGGTAGGGAAGAGAAAGGGGAGAATGAATAATAAATTATGGGATTTATGTACAATCTCGTCATTCTGAAATATAGAAGTGGCTACTGCGTGCAACTTCACCATCCATGGAATGGTGACAAGTGCCACGGAGAAAATGAAGTGGGAAGGGCACAGTTAGGTCCCTCTACCACTCCAGGCTGCTCTCACTGTCAGAAAGTCCCAGGACTGAGGAACCCCGGCACCTTTCAAAGCTCTGCAGGCTCAGCTGAGCCCATCCTGCCCCTCATCCAGACCTGGCCTTTGGGATACAGCCTGCCATTGGCTTGGTTTGGTTACTGTCTGTGGCCCTGCTGGCCCAGCTGGCGCGACAGGCGTCAGTGGTGCCCTCCTGGGCTGTGCACGGTGCTCGTCCTGACAGTTTTAATTGCTCCCTCCTCTGCCCTCACACAGCACTTTATTACAGCACTCAGAACTGCTCTTCTCTTCAGAAGACGCCGTGATTTATTCATGCGCCTTATTAATGGGCCTCTCCCCAGGGCTGGTACAGAGCCCGGCAGGCAACAAGGCCTGTGCAGGTTTGCCGAGTGAGTGAGGGGAGGAAGGAAGGCTAAATGGGATAAAGGGGGTCCAGAAGGTGGAGTTTTAGGAGGAGGGCAAGAGGGGGAGAGCCCTGAGGATGGGGCACTGCTCAAAGATGGAGGAGGCCTGTGCCTAGCATGACCATGCTTGCCCTCACCTGTCCACTGCTGCCTACCCTCAGCCTGCTCTCACCTGCCCTCACCTGCCCTCACCTGTCCACACCTGTCCTCACCTGCCCATAGCTGCCCACACCTGTCTACCCCATCCATAGGGTAGCCCACCCTCCCCTCACCTGTCCTCACCTACCCATACCTGTCTGTGCCTGTCCACACTCAGCATGCCCTCACCTGCCCTTATCTGCCCACACCTGCCCAAGCCTGCCACACCTGGTGAGCACTGTCTACACTCAGCCTGCCTCACCTGCTTGCACCTGTTTATGCCTGTCCATACCCACCCCACTTGCCTGCCCTCCCGCACCTGTGTGTGTTCACCCACACCTGCCCAGCTGTCCTGCAGCCGTAAGTGTGCCTCTCCAGAGCTTCCTCACTCCTCTAAGTTCCTCCTTCTCCTGTGCCATCTGGCACCACTTGCTCTCCAGCCATGCTGGGGACACTTTCCTGCTGCCTTGAGGGCTCTAGTTTTCACCTCCTTCTCCCTCCTTGGGAAGCCTCTTCCAGTACCCCAAGTCTGATATGGGCGGTGGGGAGCGAGGGCTGAGCTGATGAGGTGATGCCTGTGTCTGAGTGGGGCTGCGTCTGTGGCACGCGGGCTGTCTTCTGCCTTCACATCCTTGGTCAGTGGGACTCAGTTTCCCTGAGCTGACAGGTACTGGAGCCTTGCAGACAACATACACGTCAGCTCTGGACTGGGTCTTTCCCTCCAGGCCCTGAGCCCAGGGGCCCTCTATCTCTGGTGCATAGGAGTTCAGCTCCGCAGTGCTGTGGGTAGGCAGCTCCTGGAGGAGTGGTCCTCAAGGAAGGACAGCTGGGGCTGAGCATAGTGGAGCCCAGGGCGGCTGGAGACAGCTGGGGACCTGAGGGGCAGGGGCGAGCCTAGCACCTCGTGCTCCTCAGAGGAAGACCAGGCAGAGAGACTCTACCCACCCAGGAGCAAGGTTGCCAGAGAAACCAGAGATGCCCAGGCCTGCGTTTGGCCTCTTGCCGAAGTGCTTTTCTCTGTGAGATTATATATTCCAGGCCACATCCCTCCCATCGACACTTCCTCCCTCACTTGATTCCTTTTCTTACTCTTCCATCATAAAAGTCTCCAGAAACAGGTTTTGTTCAAAGTGAATGAGGCAATAAATTCTCTGTTTCTGACAGGCAGAGGAGAGAGATTGTGCAGGGAGAGCGGCAGCCCTGTTCCTGAGCCTTATGGAGCTCCGCCTGACTCTGAGATCTTCTGTGTGGGGGAGAGGCAGCAAAGGCAGCAGGAGGCCCCGTTCCCCTAGGAGCTTCATTTGGGTGGGCAACTACTAACCTGGGGTCTCAGTTCTGACACTAGGCTCAGGCCAAGTCCAGACCTTCTGACTTGGCTACTTGGCTAACCATGAAGCTGGGCAGGATAAGCCTCACTCATTCATTCATTTATTCACACACTTGATCACTCATTCATTCATTCATTCACTCATCCAATCAACTACCCATCAATTCATTCAGCAGTTACCATGAAGGAGCGGCACCTAAATTACTCTAACACATCATATTCTTTAAGAAGCCTTCCCACAAAGGATCATGGGTATTTGCAATTCAAGTCATAGCAAAAGGTTGATTTGGCTGGTAAATAAAGAGCTCCTACAAATCATTAAGAAAAATAAACAACCTAGTAGGAATCTGGCCAAGAGATAGGCACAAACAGCTCACTGAAGGGTAGACATACAAATGCTCCAACAGCGGCTATATCCTACAAAAGCTACCCCCAACTCACGGTGGGGGTGGGTGTCCGTGGGCAAGTCCGCTGCCCACCCTGGGTTGTGTCAAGGAAGGAACATGCACACATGTTGCTGCAGGCTGGGCTGAGGCACAAACACTGTGTGGATCGGCAGGCACCTTCAAGGGATCAGTGTCCTGAGCTGGGTGGCACAGCACCCGAGTGCTATGCATGCCCTCGTCCTCTCCCCAGCAAGTCCCTCTCTAGAAATTTATATCCCCTCTCCAAGACTAGTCAGGAAAGCATTTTCTGTGTCATCAAAGGCTGGAAATAGCCTACATGACCGTCATATAAGAGACTGGCTAAATAATTTATGGTGGGTTGATGGAATTGCACGTTATACAGTCTTCGCAACAAAACAAAGCAAGGCAACAGACAGTTCTTTTATGTGCTAATATGTACTGAGCTCCCCATACACTTTTGAGTTAAAAGGGCAAAGAATAAAGTGGAACGGAATGCAGACTGTGCTACTGTTTGTATCAAAGTGAAGACAATGCACGCATATGCATGCAGGGACATTCGTGCACAATATGGGCATTTGTTTCTGCATCTTTCCCTCTGAAATAGGGCAGAGACCTGTGGCCAAGGGCTGTCTCTGGGAGTGGAGCTGGGCGGGTGGTGGGGGTGCTGCGGTGTGGGGCTCCTGTGGGCAGGAGCAGGGACTAGCACCCTGAGCCTCTTTGTGCTTTTTGGATTTTGAATTGCGTGAAAAAGAAAAATAAGTATCATTCACATTTAAAAAGAGAGACTCAATGGAGGGAGGTGAGAGCTGGGAACCGAGCAGGTGAGGGATGGGGGAAGGGCAGGCACCTTCAGGGATCAGTGTCCTGAGCTGGGTGGCACAATCTGAGGATCCAAGGATGCGAGACTGCTAGAGCGGGGGGTGCGGGGCATCTGTGTTGGCAGAAACGTAGAGATGGAGGCAGGTGGACTGGAGTCTGTGTTGAAGACCTGGAATCTGAGGGCAGTGAAGACTTCTGAGGCGAGGCTGTGCCTTAGGAGGCTGTGCAGGGAGGGGCCTGGGGAAAGCGAGCGTGTAGATTCTCTGTCCCTGTCTTTCTTACCAGCAGCTCATTTTGTTGTCAATAATTCTGAGCGGTAGAACTAACTCTGTCACATAAGGAAGCTGAGGCGCAGGAAGATTAGGTAACTGGCCCATGCTTTTCCATCTTGGGCATCAGGATTCGAGCTTGGGTCTAGGATACAAGGCCCTCAGGGGCCGTGGGTGCTTACAGCCTGAGGGCTGCTTTCGGGGTGAGCACCTCATCTCCTCCGCTGCAAGTCCATAGCCAACCGGGTCACGAGACTACTAACTGCAAGGTCGCGGCCACCAGCTTCCAGCGACTCACCGCCGACTTGGTCATCCCCTGGCCTCCCCCGGTCTCCCGGGGGACTGCGACTGACCACGGCCCCATAAGCCCCTGCTCTGAGATACAAGAAGGAAAGCAAGCGGCGAGCTCCTGATGAGCCCCTTTCCTCTTCAAGGACTTCGCGCACGTCACAGGCAGGCCTTTTACAGGCTGTAGCTGGAAAGGGTTACACGGAGGCTTCCTCTGCTTGGAGTTGTGCAGAGACATTTGGCTCCAATTACTCTGAGCCTTCTAAATTTCCTGGTCATTTGGTTTGCATTTTCTTGTCGTTTCTTCACGTGCATTTTTCTGGGACTCCAATTTTTTTGTAACTGAGACTTCAGAGGACAACAGCTCAGCCATGGCCACCTGATTTGCCCGAGGTAGAGTTAGGTCTCTTGTACTCCAGATCTTTCTACTGTAGCTCATTTGACTGTTTGTGAAACAAACACATGAACAACTTGTGATGTCCTTCCCAGATGTTTAATAAGAAGAAATCTGGGCTCCCTGTGGTTCGATGCTGGTGTTTTTACTGAGATCAGGTGGTGGTCCTTCAGATGCTGAGTCCTGGGTCTTCCTGGGTGTGTGCTGTAGCCAGGGCCAGGCAATGACAGTTGCAAAGCCAGGCCCTGCCCAAGCCACAGCTGTGCAGGGCGAGCACCAGCAGTCCAGTGAAGAGTTGGGGCTGATGCAGCAGGAGCAGGAGGGCACACTGTGTGCAGAGGGAGCACAAGGCACTGGGATGGGGACCCAGGCCATCCTGCCCATACTGACGCAAGTCCCCTTGCCCAGCATGAGCAGCCCCCCAAAGGGCTGGGGATGTAGTACAAGGAGGAGGCCTTTTGCTGGGGCTCCCCTCTGACGTTCCCCAAAGCTGATTGCCAGGGGTCCCCGCTCGGCTCTGCCACTGACTGCGTGGCTTTGGGAGAGTCACATGTAATTTCTGAGCTTCTATTTTTCCCACGCAAAAATACAAGTCCATAGAGCTCACTTTTCCTAGATCTTGTTGCAGACCAAAGGCAAAGTGAGTGAGGTGCAGTTTGGACACAGGAAAGCACTCCACAAGTGTACATAGTGACACTGCTGACACAGCTGTCCCTGGTATCAAGGCTACCTTCAAGCCCATGGTTCTACCAAGGCAACATATACTTCCCTTTCCTGTGGTAACAGGAAGGTTCTCTTGCAGCTTTTATACTTTTTGACTGAAAAATATCTTTTTTTTTTTTTTTCCTTTTTATTGCAGAACCAGGGATTGAACTCAGAACCTTGCACTTGCCAGGCAAGCACTTATTCTACTGAGCTATCTCCTGGCCCCTTATTATTTTTCTAACCCTACTTGATTAATGAATTAATTTGTGGCACAGGGGATCAAATCCAGGACCTCTTTCATGCACCTGCTGGGCAAGCACCCCACCATGGAGCTACTCTTCTCCCCTAAAGATACTTTGCTAATTCTAAAAGGAGTATACTTTAAAACACTCAGGAATATTTTATTTCAACACAAATAAATCAGTATCTCTGGCTTCGATGTTGTCATTGTGGAATCCGGGGACACTGTTGCCAGCTCTACCTCTTGTTTGTTCCTGCAGCCAGAGGTCAAGATGGGCAACCCTCTCACAGGTAGACTGCCTCCACTCTATGGGGGACTCGGTGGGGGCCCACAGTGGTGCTCCCTGCTGTGCCCGCGACCTCTGCGTTACCTCTGGGTGGGCCCTGTTGATCTCCTGGGAGAATTCTTACCCAGGAATGCAGCCCCAGAACTGTAGCAAGCTGAGGCAGGAGGCTCACAGGTCTGACCCAGCAACAGCAGTGCAGCACCCCTGGGCCGGCCGGAGAACTTGCAGAGTCCCTCAAGCCTGCTCAGTGCAATGAGTTTCCTTCTATCTAGGCCAAGCATCTCCAGCATTACAGAGCAGCCTGTGGTAGCCTCCATGGGGAAGCTCCAGGAAAATGTCATGAAATTCTTTTTTTAAAGGAACGAACCCCGCAGAGCCAGTGGAATGCGAGCGAATGACTTAATACATTTATACCCACGCACTTGCTTTTGGTCCTTCTTCATCGCAACATGAAATTGGGTGGGACCATGGATTTCTGAGGCGGGAGACAACAGGATGTGGGACCCACTTGGTATGGCACTATTGTGATCTTCCTCATCCCTGGGGTGTAACTCAGCAGACCCTCCCATTTTACAAGAGAGAAAATAGGCCAGAGAATGGACATTGCTTGTCGGGTGCCAGCTGGCTTGTCACTGCAGAGTAAGGCTGGCCTGCTTATGGACTCCCTTTTTCCTGTTCCAGCCCCTCAGCCTGTCAAGTGAAGGTCCCCACAGTGAGGGCATTTCTTCCAGGTAAAGAGTGGGAGTTTCCTTCCCTTTGGTGTAAGGAGAAGTACAATCTCAGTGTCATCACCCCTGCCACAGTCCCTGCCATCTCTGAATCAACCTGAAGCCTTTCCCTCTGTGACACTTCTTCAGCTACAGAGGTGAAAGCCAGCCACGAAGGAGGACATAGGTTCTGGTCCAGCCTGGACTTTCTGCTTGTTTTTTTTTTTTTTTTTTCCCTGAAGCTTCAAGGGATTCCCTCGTTGGCCATGGCACTGAGATGCAGGGTCTGACTTTGGGAGCAGAGCTCAATGGTAGCTCGAGCTTGCCTGGCAGGCGGGAGGCCCTGGCTGTGATCTTCAGCCCTGCCATAAGAAAAGTGTGACTTCTGGACCAGGCTGCTTCCCCAGCTTTGCTGCCTGTTAGCTGTGCAGCCTTTAACCACTCTGTGACTCAGTTTCCCCCATGGTTGAGAGCAGTAACACTTTCTGTCTCCTATGGCTGCTTTGAGTTAATCCACATACAGGAGCTGCAGTGCTGCTGACGTGCCACAAAGCTCAGAAAGCACTGGCCATGAGAGAGGACTTGGAATCTTGGGGGGCTGGGCATAAGTGGCCTTGCAGGTGACACTGGCATACCCCGCCAGGGCTTTCCTCTCAACTCTCCTCCAACAAGCTGCGTTTCCGGCCCAAGTTCAGCAGCATTCATTCCTCTTCCGGGAAGCCCTCCTAGATAGGCCAAATTGCTCCCTGATGGGGGCTCCCAGCCCCCACTGCCGATGCCACCCTTTGGCCTCAGACAAAGCGGGCACCAGCCGCGGCAGCAGCAGGGCTGGCTCGGTGGCTTTCATGAAGCTGGGGCTCCCGGGAGCCCAGGCCGGGTTGGTCTGCTTTGAATGCTATTTGCATTGCAATAGCCAGCCTGGCCTTCAATGCAGGCCCTTCTCTTTTGACAGAGCAGCCTCACAATCGCCTATTGACCGGGCACCTGTTCCTGCCCCAGACATTATGCAAATGCTGGCCAGGAGCGAAGCCGCCAGCCCCTCGGGCCATTGTGCACTGAACCCTGATGGAGCCCTGCCAGCTCCCCGCCGGCCTTTGTTCCCTGGCCGCACTGCGCCACCCCCGCCACCGCCTCCCGACCACCGAGGTGCCCTGCAGAGGGGCCACCTGCTGACAGCCACTTGGGTCCTGCACCTGAAGAAGAAAGGCCCGGCGTGCTGGGAGCAGGGCTAGGGCACCCCCGCCCCTGAGAGGTGGCCAGTGCCTGGCTGGCAGGCAGGCCCTTCTTGTCCTGTCCCCAGGGACCACGGAGAGGGGCCTGGCAGGCGGAGGGGGCAACCGGGACCGTGCCATCTGGGGGAGGGGAGATTATAATAATCGCTCTCACATCTGCTGGGGGCCTTCCAGTGTGCAAAGCCCTTGCAAGGCCGTCTCCCAGCCAGGCACACCTGCTCTCAGGAGGTTGGCTGGTCTCAATTGCTCGATTGCCCGTCCCTCACACGGACGGGAGTGCAGCCCCCTGGGGCAGCTGAGGAAGTGGCACTGTCGGGATTGGGGACTGGGGACCGGGAGTGACACTCAGGTCCGTGGTGTGTAGACCTGCCTCCCACCCCTACCCTTTGGAGCTCTGAGCAGTGCTGTCACCTGTGAGCCCGCATTCAACACTCCGCTTGGCCAAGCTGCTGCCCACTGCCACCTCGTTTGGACTCCTTTTCTGTGCCCTTACTTGTACCACCCTGGTTAGTCAGGTTTCCAAAGAACAATCCCCGCAGCATTAGCATCTCCTGGCACCTGTTCAAATGCCAGTCTCTAGGGGCACAGACCAGCAGAACCGGAGGATCGGGGCGGGGCTCGCTCTCAGGCTCTGGCACCCCTCCAACTGTCTGAGGCATGCACAAGACTGAGGACACCCGAAGCCGAAGCTGACCTTCATTTCCACTCCCATCCTCCCCCCCAGCCTTGCCTGGCACCATTTCCTCCCCACCAGCCTGGTCCTTTCCCTGACCCACTGCCCCCATCCTACTTCCCTTGGGCTTCCTGGCCGTGCCTGGGCACCACCTACCTGGTGCCAGTGTTACAGTGCCTCTCAAGCCAGCCTCACCTGGAAGAAATGGAGCCTAGTGAGGCAGGGAGGCTGCCTGGGTATTTCTATGCAGAGAGACAATACTTAGAGTGAGGGCAGTGGAGGGAAGGTGCACAGAAGGGGGTACCTAGTGCAGGCTGGGGGGACAGGGAGACTCCTTGGGAGGGGCAGCGCCCAACTCAGAGGAGGCACAGTGAGGAACAGCTCAAATAATTTCTGTTATGTGCAGACCCTGTGGGCCCCAGACCTTTGAGGAGGTCCCACTGGATGTGCGTGTTGTGGCCCAGTCCAAGGAGGACTGGGAAGAAAGGAGGGGAGGAGGACGGCTGAGGATGCAAAGGTGGCCTGGATGTCCTACCACACACTCCGGGTGCCTTCATTCCAAGCAGCAGATTAGGGAGCCCACTGGCCTCTGCCTCTAGGAGGAGGCTGTTCTCCAGGATCCCAGCCACAAGACCCGCTCTGCGGGGACCCCCTGCTGGGACCCCGGCAGCCGCCCTTGGTCGGGTGGTCCCTCGCCCTCAGCTCTGCCCCTTACGTCCCCTTGGCCACTTCTGCCTTCAAGTCTTGCTCCAAAGGAGCCCCCAGAATGGGACCTCGGGGCAGGAGTGGAGCAAGCCCCCGCACGACCCTGGCGTCCAGCCAAGGTGCCCTCACCAGCCCTTTGGCTCTGACGATCTTTTACCAGATGCCAAAGTGCACTGAAGAGTTTGGTCCAAAGCAGGGAAATGTGATCTCATGAGAGGCCGGACGAGGTTTTCAGAGCCAAGTGCTAGTCTGTCTCACAATTTGTCTTCCTCAAATGCCATCAGAGGGCTTTCCATCTGAAAGACAAATGGGGAGGAAAGTACATAAAGGCAGAAGCCCTCCAAACACACGCCTCAGTGTGACTTTCAATGCCCGTTAGGGTCCTGCCTAGGTGGCCTTTCCTATCCTCCCTCACCACTGTGTCAGGCTGCCGGGGGGTCCCCCTGTCTGGCAGACATGCCTGGGATATGCTTTCTGGTACACCCGTGGGGTGTAGGTCCATTGGGCTAGCATGCACGCCACTGATAGACCTCTCAAGGGTCTCTACCATCCGTGGAGTTTCTGATCTGGTTGGAAATCTTTGGTGAGTACCTCGCGGGGTCCTGTGTTCTGAATCTAGGGATGCTGTGCTGTGAGAAACTGCTGTGTCCCAAGAGAGTCCCCGTCTGTGGGAGAGCAGCATGTGATGAGGCTGAAGGAGGGCTTAGGTGGAGGGAAAGCAGGAGAAAGAGAATTCAGGGGTCGAGGAACCAACTGGCCCTGGCTCAGTTGGGGGAACCACAGGAGGGCGGAACCAGGAGTGAAGGCTGAGTTTCCAGCCGGGAGGTGATAGCACTACTCCAAAGATTCCTAGTGTCCCTAGGAATCTCACGTAGGGAACCCACTGCAGGAGGAGGATGGGGTGCCGGTTGAGGGGTCTGGGCTGGCACCATCATTAGGCATGCGTGACCTGGGGTGGCAGCGGTGGAAGCTGTCCTCTACCCCACAGGTTCACCGCGTGTGCTACCCTGTCCACAGCATCTCTGTGCTGCATCCTCTCTGCTGTCCTCGTGGTGCTGGCCTATGGCCCTGCTGGCACCAAGAGCAGCAGGGGTCAGGATAGAGGCCATGGCCGCCGAGCCACCAGAGCTGGTGGCTTGAGGAGGCCTCCGTTCTTTTGCAGACTTGCCTCATGTTGGCTCTTCCAGGAACAGTCAATGAAAAGTGTTGGGAAAGAGAAAGCCCCCGAAGGAGACCCCGGCTGCCAGGGCCTTCTCAGTGAAGCTGGGATCAGAGTGGCCCTGGGGGCAGGGGCAGGGGTGGGCAGTGCTGTCCCTGTTTCACAGATGAGAAGTGGAGGTGCAGGCAGGAGCCTGTCTCTACGGAGACAGAGGTTAGAGCAGCTGTGAGCTCTAAGAGGGTGAAAGACAATGACAGACTTCATAGAGTGGGGGGCGGGATAGGTCAGAGCCACCTAGGTCCACACTGAGGGAACTCGTTGGTGCTGGGGCTGTCCTGCTGCTCTGCCCCAGCCTCTTGGGACAGTCACATCACAGATGCATGGCCTCCATTCCTTTCTCCTCTCTTTCCTTCCCCTCGCATCCTGCCTGCTCCTGGACCCCAGCCCTGCTTGTCTGAAGCAGGGTCTCTTCCTAAGTTGTTCAATTTCCCAGGCTGGGCTGGGGAGGTAGAAACACAACAGCAGCAGTCTAGCCAGGCTTCATTACTCCACAGGCTCCTGACACCCAGCAAATCTGAGACCTTGGTTGCCCAGGGCTTAGGAGCCTCTCTTCCTTGTCCCTTAGCTCTCAGCTCCTGGAAGGGGCACCTGGGGTTCTCTCCACCTCCCCTTGAGTTTACCTCCACCTGACCCAAGTGAGCGGGACTAGCTCTGGACTGGGAGACCCCAAGCAAGCCTCTGTTCTGCCACCGTGTCACCACAGGCTGGGGCCGGGTGCTCCTCCCTCTGCAAGCTCAGTGTCCCCGTGTGGGGCTTCATTCTACAGTCACAACAGGCGCTCCTTGCTCTGCACACCTCCTCCTCCTCCTGAGCACCACCGTACGCGGCTGCAGAAAATGCTGCGCTCTCAGTGGCTTTGTGAAAGGTGCTTTGGGAACTGCGATTCAGGCTTCCCTTTCCCTGGGTCACCAGCCCCTGATTTACAATCCAGAGAAATTGTGTTTTCTTTGTGAGTCGAGAGTGAGCTGGGGATAATGGATCCAGAGCCCTTCCCTCAGCTGTCATGAGATAAAACCTCAGCTGAATGGGCCCTCCGAGGACTTCGAAGGTGGCTTCTAGCCAGGAGGGAACCAGCGGGTCGCAGTCAAGCTGGCCTTTGTCCCTTGAGGGCCTGGCCTCCCTTTCCAAGGCTCCTATGTTTTCTCTGCCCCCCTCCTTCTTGTCCCCCTGCAGCTCTGTTTTGCAGTCTCCTAGCCCTCACTGAGCTCTGTCTTGGCTTTGCTGTGGAAACCAGAGGGGAGAGAGCTCCATTTTGAAGGCCTACTGTGTGCAAGCCCAGGACCAAGTGTTTCTGTGTGGCAAAATAAAAATGTGCAGCCACTGCTTACATTTTTGAAAAAAAAAAAAAACGGTACAGCAAAACACACACTGATGTCGATCCCCCTCAAGATACTCTCCCTCCCTTGCCTGAAACAACTTTGTCCCCTTGCTTCAGGGGAGGCAGTGCTGGAGGCCCGCTTTAGTGAGTGTATTTGTGAGGCATGATCAGAAACACTACGAAGAGCGCTGCTGAAACCTCGTGTTCTATCCACCCTGGTCTCTGGGCCTGGCAATGTCTGGCTTCCGACTGTCCCCGAGGGCCAAAGTGACTGCAGAAGACAAGCACTTCGCACAGACTCAGGACATCAAGACAGCCTCCAGAGCTGAAGATACTCATGAAAGGAGACTTACAGAACGGCCTTGGAAAGCATCCAGAAAGATGGGCTATGTGCATTTGAAAGGAGAGGGACCATTGTGAGGGGATCCAGGGCAGTGTGTCTTTTATTGCCGTGAATCTCCAAGACTTCAATATTCACTCTATTTTTTGTTAACTCAAAAAATTGTTTTCTTTTAAAAAACTCTTCCTTCTTTTCGCTTTATCCATTGTATTTTCTCACCACAAGGATCGTTGCCCCATTCCAGTTTACAAAGTAACAACCTGAGCTCAGGAGGGTGACAGGAGCAGCCCAAGGCCGTGGGCAGGCAGGGGGCGGAGCTGCCAGCGCCGATGACTGCTGGCTGTGCCTTCCTCTCCCTCTCTGATGCTCTCATCAACCTTTCCTCCATCCTACATGCTGAAAAGACCCCACAGGGTCCCAAGGATGGCTCAGCAGGCAGCTGCTGGACATCGGTCATCATTTTAAGCATTTCTCGGAAGCATTTCTTTTCCTCTCAGCACCTAGGAAGGTCTGGCCCCATGGGGGGGATTGTGGGCAAAGACATCCCATGGGGCCTTCAGGCCTGGCTGCAGGGCCAGGTTGTATTCTGAGAGCAGAGCTCGAGCCTACCTACTTGCACTTGGATTCTGGCACATGTGTATAGCTCTGGGACTCTCAGCAAGTTTCTAAATCTCTCTGTGTCTCCAGTTCCTATCTGTCAAGCAATGGCAATACTAGCAGCCCCTGCTCAGGGGTGTGATAAAGGGTGAGTCCGTTTCCCGCTGTAACAGGCACTGACCTGGTGCGGACACACACAAGCCATAATTAGTGGACAGCAGGGAAGGCACAGGGTCTGAGGGGGTCTGGCTGACCACTATGGTTTCCTTTTGTTGTTCTTGCTCTGAGGCCCAGGGCCTGGAGTCCAGATGGCAGCTGTGGCTTTGGGTCTCCTCCCTGTCCCACCCTCTTCTGCTTCTTAGTTGTCCCTGATGGGCGCAAGAAGTGTGAGGGGAACCTCTCTGTGTCTCAATTCCTGGGAACCAGCTGGGGAACACACTGGGGGCCCTGAAGACTCTGAGATAATGTAAGCCAGACACGGTGCTTGGGGCGTCCACGTGGTGCCAGGAGGCCTCGGTGTTCTGCGGCAACCGGATGCATGGGGCTGTTAGGTCCACAGACATAGAACACTGCCTGAGCCCTCCAGCAAATGGAGTGTTGCTCTGTGGGCCGAGGGGCTGTGCAGAAATTTATGTAGGAGGCCTCTAACATCACCGCCCAGCTCTTCCTCCTGGTGGCCAGCCCAGGCTTGAGGACAGCAGCCAGCTGGGTCCTGCTCCAGGAGCCTCCCTGCTCCCTCTCCCTGGCCATACCAGCCTGACCCAGACTGAGTCATGGATCACACAAGTGGGGTCCTGTGACACCACCACACAGTCCCTGGCCTCCAGGTCTGTGTAGGTGATCCCTGAGGAGAGAGATGCAGGCTTCCCCAGGCCAGGGTCCAGGCTGGTCTGGGCAGATCTGGGTTCCAAGCAGGGCTCCCTGTAGGACAGGTGGAGGCCGGAACCTGGTGGGCAGGTGACGCAGCTGGGTACACCTGGCACACAGATGGTGATCGTGCTGGGGAAGATGAGGGTGTGCAGGACTGGGGTGGGGAGGAGAGAAGCCCACCGGCACTTCTGCCCAGCCTACCTGGAATGCACAGGGGAAGGAGGCACTGGTGAGGCAGTGAGCCTGGGTGAGAAGGCCTGGGGCCCGCTGCAGCAGTGAGAGCTGCCCCAAAGTCACTGGAGGCTCAGAGTGGCTTTGAGATCCTTGCTACTTCTGGCTCCTGGGTAGGAAGAGGAGGCTGATGGGGTACAGGGAAACATTTTGGAGCTGTTATCATTGTGCAGGCAGGAGGGGATGGCCACTTGGCTTGCAGGGGCTGGAGGGAAACAGAATATGGGACGGTCATTCAGTGCTTTATGATTGAGTAAGTGGGTTAGCAACAGAAAGGAGGAGAGAAACTCAAGACAGACAGCTCTGTGCAATGTTCCTAGCAAGGTTTGCTGATTTTTCTTATATACCTGTAGGGACAGGGAGCTTCCTCCTGGTTATTTAGCAAGGGAGCTCAGGTTGAGTCATCCTATTCTGAAAGTCCCAGGTTTGAGACAGGCCAAAGCCTAATTTTTTTTTTTTTTTTTTTTTTTTTTTTAAGATATAACATGACCCAAACAAGCAGTAAGTTCTGTACCTGACTTCATGTAGCAGGTCGCAATCAACACTCAGGTGCACTAAAGGTGTACTGTAAGATTACCTTCAGGTACCTGTTATTTATGGGCAAATATTCTAAAATCTGAACACCATCTGAGATGTTTCTGGGCTCAAGCATTTTGAAGAAGAGGCACTCAGTGTGGACTTCAGTTTAACTCTGTCTACATGTGAGTCTGCAGGCGGCAAACTCCAACCCAACTTTTAGCACCGCAGTCTCTCCCAGGGATCTGAAAAGCCGCGCAGACCCTGCCTGCATTCTTCTGTGTTCACGTTAGCTGTTGCTGCTGGGGTCACGTGGACAGCCTCCATTTCCTCCGCCTCATTTGGACATTTTATCCTACCACTGTGTTTTATCTTCGGTAAATAAGAATAACAAATAAAGAATTTGCCAAGAGAGTTACAGCCGTCACTTTGAGGGGCTGCAGGACCCTGCTCAATGTCTTGTAGTCTGGGTGGGGATTCTAAGAGAAAGCCAACTTGTAATTAGAGAGCCATTTGGTAGAGGCAAGAGACAGTGGGGCAGGAGGCACAGTGATGTCAAGATGCTCAGGAAGCAAGTCATTTGCTGAAGTCACACACTTATAGAAGTGGCTGAATTCAGGCCAGACCCCACCTGCCACAGAGCCCAAGCTGTTTGTCTCCTGCTGCCCCTCTGTGGTGAGTGGACAGGGACAGGGTAGGACAGAAGGCAGGACATCTGGGGGAGACAGCCTGTGGGATGTAGCTTTCCCGGGTCCTAGTCCGGAGCCTAGTTGGGAGTCTAGGAGGGTTTGAGGGGTCACAGATGCCCCAAGCTTGCTGCCTGGTGGCTGAGGGTAGTGGTGGCATTGGCTCCCCGGGGAATAGCCAGGAGGGAATGCAGATCAGAGATGGCAGGAGACAGATGCACAGCTCAGGGGCACGTGAGGAGCAGGAGGTGCCGGCAGCATTGTGGAGTAGGCACTCAGCAGCCATCGGCTCTGTGTGCCTGAGCATCGCCTCCCCAGAGACTCGGCAGTGCAGACCCCTCTCTGCCGCTCTGCAGCTGGCCTCACTCCAGGCCCAGGACAAAGAACGCAGCGTCTCTGTGTGGTGGAGTGGGAGCGCTACGCAGCACAGCCCCCAGTCTGCCATCCTTATCCGTGACCTGCCACTCCTGCCACCCAGCAAAGCCAGGGGACATTCCCAGAGTTGTACTTGCAGGAACCAGCAGGCCTGGGTAGCCCAGAACATCAGGGACTATGGGGTGAAGGAGCGTTGCTCTCAAGTCAGGCAGCAGAATCAGGAGAGTCTGGGTTGGTACGAGTCCATAGAAGTTCAGGAACACGGCAGGGCATTGCCAGCTCTCAGGCTGTGGCTGGTGGCCACAGCACTGTGCAGAATGGGGCCCACTGGGCCCAGAGGTCCTATTACACCTGATGATACTCCTGCAGGAAGATGGCTCTGGCAGCTCCATGGCCTTGTGTGGTCTCTTCCCCTGCTCACAGAGAGGAGAGAGAACTCTTCTTGCCTTGCTCCTATCTGTGATCTTCACAGTCTTTGTCAGGAGCAAATGAGGTAATAAATGTGAAAGTGAGCTCTCAACAGCACGGGTGAGGTAAACAAACACAGGCTGGGCGGGTGGCTGGGGACTTCACTCTCCAGGCTGTGAGTCTGGGGCCGGAGGACCACACAGGGCTGCCTTGGGAGGCTGTGGGCGGAGGAAGCACAGGAAGGGCAGGCAGGAGAGGGAAGTGGGGAGGATGTGTGTGGTGGTACAAAGGGCTGAAGAGGAAGAGGGGCAGGAGACCTAGGGACATCAAGGTGCGAGAGCAAGACAGTGGCTGTGTGAGGTGGGGTAAGTGAGGTGGGGAGGCTGCAGGGCAGGGCTGGCAGGGTGGTGGGATTGGGCTGGACTAAGACCGGGCGCGTGCTGCAGCTCTGGCCCTCGCTGTCTTGCTGAGCTTGCTTTGATTGGGCCAGGCTCTCCTCATCCCGCCCTTGCTGGAGTGGCTTTGGAGACACACCAAGCACTCCCCTCAGAGGTCCCTGGCTTTTAGTGGAGAGACAGGTGCACCAGGCACTGTGAGCCTGAGGACAGTAGGCCTGAGTGTTGTCACTCTTTGTGACCCTCAGGGTCAAGGGTGGGTTCAGGGTAGTTAAATGACTATTGTCAGAGCCCTGACCAACACAGGGAGGCTCAGCACGCTGTGGTTCCATGAGAAGGCCAGAAAGAGCACCCTGGTATGCTGGATTAGGGTCCCAGTTCCCTCCTCTCCTGCTGGAGCCTTCCTTGCCACTGGCTGGCAGGTACCTGTAGGTAGCTCGGAGCTGTACCACGCCTTCATACCTGACCCTGCTGAGGTTCCGGGGCCTCCCAGATGTGCTAGCCAGTGGCATCTCCAAGAAAGTTGGTCAGGTGGTTCCAAAGGAGGGGAATCCTTGGAAAGAGGAACTGATCCACCCTTCAGTTGCTGGGGAAGGAGGACATCTGGTCTACCCTTCTTTAACAGGGGCACCCTTCTCCTTTCCTCATACCTCCTGCCCAGGGTCATGTTATGAGGTGGTGACCAGTGCAGAAATGCCTGCTGCCCATCTGCCTCAGCAAGCAAGGGTGACTTTTACAAGGAGTAAGACCTTAGAGCTGAGTGGCAGGGTGATCCCTCTGGAATGGGCACTTGTCTTCAGCTCAGAAACCCCCTGGAGACAGTGAGGCGAGCTGGGCACTGTGCAGGGGGTGGGGGTGTGAGGTCCTGTGCATCCGAGCTGTCTTGCTGACTCCTGCCCCAGCCACTACTGTGCCTGGGAGGGGCAGAGGAGGGCTATGTTCTGTCTTCAGGGAGTGGCCTCAGTGCTCTTCCCTCTTCAGGAGTTGCGCTGACTTGGACACGGGCTGTGCTCTGACTAGGGATGCCGGGCCTCACTGATACATTAGAGAAGAGCTTCCTGTTCCCTCAGCTTCTTCTCCCATCCACTGTATGGCTCTCCCTTTAGCCTTCTACCTGTGCTGGACCTCTGGGAGCTCATCGGGTAGTAGGAAAAGTTCTTGCAAGCCCTGGATTCAGGAGCTGTGGACAGGACTGGATCCTGGATGGGGCAGGGAGAAACTCAGGAGCCCTGGAGGGGGGTGTGGTGCTTTCTCCCTAGAGGCACCAGCATGGGATTCAGGGAGCATGGAGGGTGACAGGGACTTCGGACAGAAGAAAGGGTGCAGAGTGAGTCAGAAGTGAAGAGATGCAGTGTGTTCAGTGCATGGTGAGGCCGAGCTCTGGGCTGCTGGGATACAGGGCAGGTCATGGTCGAGGGGATGACCAAAGCCTAAGGAAATCAGCCTAACTTCATTCTGAGGACAGCGAGAACAAACAAACCACGATGATTGTGGTCAGACCTGTGTGTAGAAACAGTGTCTGTCTTGGTCACATTCCTGTTGCTGGGACAAAGTGTGTGACACTCAGAGCTTGAAGGAGAGGCTTGGTTCACAGCTTCTACGAGTTCAGTCCAAAGCTGTCTGGCTCCAAGGTGGGAACGGTGAAAGGGCATCAGGAGAGAAGTTGCTTCTCCATGGAGGCCGGAAATGGAAATGGGGAGGAGGGAGGAGGAGCTGTTCACGCTCCCAGGGACAGCCCCCAACCGGACCCTGCTTCCTAACTCTGTAGCCAGCTGTAAACTCGGCAAAGGGTGAGCCCACTGGTGAGCATGGCACAGTACTCCCGTGATCCAGTCACCTTACACACACACACACACACACACACACACACACTATGTATATATATGTATATATATATGTATATATGGTGAGGATGCCTGTGCTGATGCCAGGATGGTGGCGGTGATGATGGCGGTAGTCATAGCAACAGCGGTGATGATGGTGATGGTCGTGGTGCTGATGAAGGCGGTGATGATGCCCGTGACGGCGGTGACAGCGGGGATCACGGCGGTGGGAATGATAACAGTGATGGTGACAGTGAAGACGGCAGGTGGTGGCGGTGGTGGTGGGGCGAGGATGGGGCGATGGTGAGGGCAAGACGGTCGTGGGGTAACGGTGAGGGTAACAGTGACAGGATGGGAGGCTAAGATGGTGATGATGGTGGTGAGTTCTAGCCAGGATAATAGAGATGGAATGAAGAAGAAGGGTGGATTCAAAGGTGTTTGATGACAGGACTGATATGGGCGAGAAGTGTGAAAGAGCCATGGCCAGAGTTCCTGCTTTGGATGTCACAGTGGTTGGTGAGATGGCTGGGGCGTCTAGGGGAAGCCTCCCGCGGACAGTGAACAGCCAGGTGCAGAGCCCTGTAAGACGGAGATCTGAAAGGCACCTGCGAGGCACCCAAGCTGTGTACTGTGGGGCTTGAGCTCCCTGGGAGGGTGGACGGACAACAGGAGCGGGGGCTGCTGAAATTTGGAAGGAGGCAGAACCAGGGATCGTGAAGGAAGGCTAGGGTCCCAGGAAGTGCCCAGGCAGGAGCCACCCTCTTCCATCAGCGGTCTGTGTGGGCTTTTGCTATATCCCAGGTTCTAGGCCAGATGAAGTTTGAAAATAGAAGCCCTACTCACAAATTCCTTTTGAATACAGATGTAGGACCTGAGGTCCAGGGAGAGAGGCCACTTTCTGGGCAAGCCTCCATGGCCATGGACTCAGGCTCTGGTCCTGGGCCAGTGCTCTGCTACCACGTTAAAATGAATCTTGTACTCCTGGGGAGATGGGCTGGGGACCAGGGAAGCCCGACCCTAGAGGCTTACTTTCTCTTCTCTTAACAAGCTCTGCACTGGGCCCCAAGACCCTCCAGGGCAGGGTGTGAATTGGGGCGGGTCCCTGACGGCCCAAACCTGGGCAGCCGCCTCACCCAGATGTGGGCCGGGTGAGCGTGTGGCTGCATCATTGCTGGGCTTGGGCTTGGCTGTGAACAGCAGGCTGCTCTGCCTTCCTGCTGCTTCTGCCCCAGGCTTCACACCAGGCCAGAACGTCCTCAGGAGCCATGGCTCTCTCCAGGGGGTGCTTCTGGATTCCCATTTGCAGCTCCAGCCAGGATGTTTTGCAATGAGCTTAGAGAAAGCATTCATTCCGGGAAGTGGGAGGGAGGGAGGGAGCAGGCCAGCGGGTCTGGGGGAGAGGGCGCAGGCCGCCTGCTGGGCCAGGTGGCAGCAGTGCAGCACCAGCTTCCCTGCCCGCTGGCCCATTCCTCAGCCCTTCGGGAGCCTTGCCCTCTAAGCTGTTTATCTGTCTGTCTGCCCGTCCATCTGGATTAGAGAAGCCTGCTGGCTCACACCATTTGCCCCAGGCGTCTGCCTACTACAAGGCAGCCTATACTTTGTTGGGTTTTATTTTTGAATATTATTGAATATGACTCAAAAGTGATTACAAAATGAAAAGGTCCATTCACTCCCAGCCCCGTCTCTCCCTTAGCTGCCTGCCCCAGTGAATAAACTCCCCTACCCTGCGGGGTTTTGTCTATTCACCTAGTCTAGGGCTATGTTCGCAAATACAAGCAGCTGCCTCATGGCGTGAGATCTCCCCCGCTCTCACCCTAGAGGAAGCATTCTTTGTGGACCGCTTCACACCTTGTTCTGTTCTGCGGTACAGTGTTACCTGAGATCCCTCCGCGCTGCACGCGGCAGTACGGGTGTGCTGTCAGCGCCCTTGGAGCTCAGGCAGACGTTTGAGATTTTACACCCAGCCACCCACAGCGGCCATGCGGACCCCCACCTAGGGCTTTCTCTGGGTCGTCTTTGCTGGAATCCAAGTCATGATGCACGAGTTCCCTGCTTATCTGCTGGTTCATTCCCGTAGCCTAACCTCTTCCCACCCACTTTCCCATGTGTCCAGCTGGCATCGCTGCGGCCTTTCTGCAGAGGAGGAAACCCAGAACCCAGAAGCCGCTGACACAGCTGAGGGGTAGCTGATATGGAGTGAGGTCAGGACTTGAACCCAGGCATTGAGCTGGGTCAAAAATTCTTCCTCCTCCTGTGCCACATTGCTGGGAATGTAGGGCTGCTTATCCCCGCGTTTCCTGGAGCCAGATGGAGTTTCTAAGCCCAGAGAGGGTGGGTGATTTGTCAGGGCCATACAGCTGCGCAGCAGCTCACCCCAAGGGAAGCGTCCGCTTCACTGTCAGGGGAGCGCTGCACTCTCCCACGGATCTGGGCATGTGTATAATGGGTGACTCCCTCTGAATCCCCAAATAGAGAACCTCATGCCTCCCTTTTAGCTTCTGCCCATGCGCAGCACTGCTCACAGAGGAGGCAGGAGAAAGGGGCGGAGCAGTCCTCAGGGCACCTGCAGCAGAAGCAGGAGGAGCCATGGGACCTCAGTGCTTCCCAGAACCCTCTCTGCCGGCAGGGTCTGGGTCTCCCGCCGCAGTATGCTTGGCCCCTTGCCTCGTCCTCCAGGATGACTACTGTCAGACCGCTATCCACCTGGAGCCGGGCTCCTATTTCCAGGCTTCTGTTTAGTGGCTGTAGCTGGGAGAGCGAGGTGGATTGGGTGCGGGATGGTGGCAGGGTCTGCAGTGACTCTTCTCAGTGCACTGTCCAATGAGCTCTAGACTGCAGGGTCAAACTATCGTTCTAGGTCAGTCAGTTAATTCAGTGGGCTAAAGTGCCTGCTTAGGCAGAGCGCATAGGCCAAGGCTTGATCCCTGGTGTGCTGTACCAGACCGCCCTGGGGCGCGCTGAGATGGTGATTGAGACTGGGTGTGGGGCGCACGTCTGTAATCCCAGCTCTTGGGAGGCTGAAAACAGAGAATCACTATGAATCTGATCTACGTAGTGAGACCCTATACTAAATACTATCTATCTATCTATCTATCTATCTATCTATCTATCTATCTATCTATCTGTCATCTATCTATGTATGTATCTATGTATGTATGTATGTATGTATGTATGTATGTATGTATCTATCTATCTATCTATCTATCTATCTATCTATCTATCTATCTATCTATCTATCGAGAGTTCCGGCCACCCATCACCCTTGAAACGCCCTCTTCAATCCAAGCACACTTCTCCCACCTCTCTGGCCGCTTTCTGAAACAGTTCTGGAGTCTTCTTCCATAAATGTCTTCAGCTGTGCTTTTGTGACTCCCTCGATATCCCAAGTCAATTCAACATATTTCCCTTTCATGGTTATTAGGACTTTGGAAAGAGTCGGAAGTCACCAGGCTTGGTGATTAAGGGATGAGGACACAACGTCACATATTTACGAGTCTGCCTTTCTATTAGATGGCCCTCGGCAGTCGCACTCACAGTGGTTTTGGCCACAGCTTACAAAAACACTCACAAAAGTGGAACAGCTTTAGCAGGTGGTGGGGGCGATGGGCTGTTTTGGACCCATCAAAGGAGAGTGTATTGAGCAAGACTCATGGCAAGACTAGTTGTTTAGTCTAATAAAATTAAAAAAAATTAAATATAGCTGTATGTTTTATCACACTGCAGATGGCATCATGTGAGTGGCTGGGTGTGTTTGCTTTCATGTATAAACCTGAATTTAATTGTCTTTAAGAGTGTGAGGAGACTCACACTCTTAAAGTTTGAGTGTGCACGTGGTTGTGTGTGGTCACTAGGATGTGATTAAAATTGTGTTCTCCAGGCACCTGGAGTAGGTGGAGCAGGGTCAGTCTACCCGTGTGTGAATCCAGCTGTCCCTCTGGCCCTTTTGTGGCAGGTGAATGTCACAGGTGGCTCACTGTCCTTGACTGAGAAGCAAGGCCTCCAGATGTTATGGAGCAGGTGATATCCAGAGGCCTGAGCTCAGGCACTACACGTTAGCAGCTCTGGCAGTGTTGTGTTGGCTTCCACAGGACCTGGAAGAGAAGTGGAACAAACACTGTCACCTCTGGTGGGAATAATTTATGAGAACGCACATGGCGTCACCCATCTCCCACCTGTCAGTCTTTGTCGTTTTCCAGTGGCCTGGGTGTGGTGGTCTTGGTAAGGAGCTTGAGGTTCTCCTTGGGCTGAGACCAGAGAATGCAGTCGTCTTAGGGACCCATCTGCTGTCTGTCATGGCTTTTTCTGAATGGGTCCTCGCTGAGTTGCTGGAAGTGTGCCATGGTCTGAACCCTTGAAAGGGGTTCCCAAATCAGGAGAACTAGAGAAACACTCACCTCAGAGACATTACGATGCTCATTTAGTTTTTGTTGTTGTTGTTTTGATGGTGCTGGGGCTCAAACTCAGGACCTTGAAGCTCATTTCATTTTGTAAAGATGCTGTGAAAATAACTAGAGTGTTTAAAGGACTCAAAAAAATTCACACCACCTAAAAGAAAAGACCCAAATGAAGAAACCACCAAGTGAATTGAACAGACACTTCTGGGGAGAAGTACAAATGGCCAGCCAATAGAAGAAACGATGTTTAAAATCTCTGGCTATTAGAGAAGTGCATATTAAAATAATGCAAAGATTCCATCTTGTACCAGAAAGAAGAACAATCATTAAGAAGTCAAAGAAAAGCAAAAGCTGGTGTGACTGCAGAGACAAGGAAAACTACTTTGCCGTCTACTTCATTGGTGGAACTGGAAACTAGTACAACTGCTGTGAAAGTCAGTGTGGAGATCCTCAAACAACAAAAATGGGAAATTCCACCTGACCCAGCTCTTCTCCTAAGTGTCTTCCCGAATGAATTACGGTTATCATGCTACAGTGATAAACACATAGCCATGTTTATAGCAGCACAATTTATAATACTTAAATGCTGAAAGTAGCTCGTATGTCCATCTGCAGACCACTGGATAAAGGAAATGAGGCATTTACACACAGTGGAGTGTTATTCTGCTGTAAAGAAGGATAAAGTTGGGTCATCTGCAAGAAAGTGGATGCTTCCTGAGATGAAACATTAAGCGAAATAAATCAGATGAACGAGCTTAAGCCTCACAGGGCGTCTCTCATTCGAGCACAGTAGAGTATCAGCAAAGAGCAAAGGAAGGCAGGATAGAAAGGAATAAGGGCTTAGACTTCTTGCCAGTAGGAAAGGGTCCAGGAGACTGAGGTCAAGGGGATGGGAAGAAGGGAAGAGGAAGCAAGGAGAATTAGAACATGCCTTGTCCAGGTACCAAAAACTCATGTTGGAGGCAAGCTTATGTCATGAACATAAGCTAAGATTAGGGCTGTGAAGATAGTTTGGAGGTCTGAGCATATTGCCCGGGCAAGCTCAAGGTCCTAGATTTGATCCTTGGTACTGAATGCTGTGTCAGCCCACCCCAAGTACTCCAAGCTGGCCCCCGAGACCAGGCGTGGTGGTACACACCTGTAATCTGTAATCTCAGCTCTGGGGAGGCTGAAAACAGGAAGGATTCTGAGCTACAGCACAGGGGAGGAGATGAAAAATGAAGCAAGTTGCATTATGGACCTGGGGCTGTTCCCCAAGATGAATGAGAACCTCATGAACTGCAAACATGTGCTGATAAAGGAAAGCTGGAAAGCATGCAGTAAAAGAATAATTTTAACTTGGTTGGGCCCAGTGAGTCCCCAGTGTTCTTGTCTTTTGCATAAGTCCCACTGCGAGGCCCTGCAGAATTCATGGCTACAGAGACAGATCAGCAGGATCAATAGTACGGAAATCAACCAGGCCGTGTGTCTCCAGGTCACAGTCTGGAGATGGGAAAAATGGTAGGTCATAAAGCAGCACTGCTCCAACACAGGGGACACAGGTGTTACCCGGGGAGCTGATGAAAATGTGGAACCCGCATCAGCAGGGCTGGGTGGGACTGGCTCTTGTGTCTCTGACAAACTGCCAGGGGATGCCATTGGTGGCCCAGGGAACATACTTTGCATTGAAAAGTTATGAAGACTCTAACATCATGATGAAATTTCACCTGCCTCCATCCTTATGACAGAATTTAGAGACCGGTGGCCACCTACAGCCTCTTCGGGGTCAGGCGTTCAGGCCCCCAGTGGGAACGATTTCATCTCTCCAATCCGGACATGTAGTTCTGGCAGAGGAAGTGACAGCCACCTTGCTCACAGCTAACGTGAAGACCAAGTTTTGAGGATTGCAAGGTCCTTCAGGCCTGTGCGGTGTTGGCGGCGTCTTCCTGAAAAGGTGACAATCCTTTGTGCTTCTGACACCTCCCCAGTCTCTGCAAATAAGGTTTGGGTTGTTCATGTTTTAATTTATTTATTTATTAATTTTTAAAGAGACATTTCCTCTTTCTCTCCTCCGGTCTGGAATCGTTAAACAGGGATTAGCTGGATAAATAGAGGAAGTGATTTTTAAACTGTTTGCAAACTTAATGTGAAGAGCCCAGCCTTGCAAATTATCACGTCTAATCAGAGGCCCTCGCTTCACTGCTCTAGTAATTGTACTGGTATTAGTCAAATTCTTGTTGTCTCCTCATTAGCCTTGGAAAGGAGACTCAAGACGCACTTCATTAGAGTGTCCTGGAAATACGTTGCTAACGCGGAGATGGAGGAGGGGCTCGAGGAGGGAGGCCGGGGCTGGGCACGAGCGCGTAACATCCACATCTGACACGGTGGACAGCATCTCTCCTGGCTCTCTTGGCCGCAGAGGCCTTGTCTTTCACCTGAAGAGGCAGGTGGCCTCAGGTGGAGCCAATGACCCAAGCTCAGAGACGCATCTGCCATGCTGCCACCCTGTGCCATCCCTTCCTTCTCTGGGCTCTGATTCTACTGCGTGACAAGGAAGGTGGCTGAGCTGGAGTCTGAGGCTCTTTCCTGCCTGTGGTCCTTCTTGGCCTGCGGCCCTAAGCTTTGAGGCTTTGGTCACCACGAGCCCGTCTAGTTTGCTTGATTCCTGGGGCTTCGACTCTGCCAGGGCTGGGCTCCACCGTAAGCCAGATGTAGCCCAGATGCTGACCTGCAGCTGCCCTTGCTGTGGACCGACAGGAGGCTGAGTAGCACTCAAGCCCGCTCCTGCGTGGGGTCCAGAGAGAAGTAAAGTTGAAGGTGGAGTGGTGGTTACTGCAGGCTGGGGGGAGATGGTGGTGGTTGGGGAGAGTTGGCCAAGGGCTCCAATACTGTGGATAGGTAGGAGGTGTAAGTTCTAGGGGTTCTGCTCAGCAGGGTGAGTATAGTTAACAGGAACAATAAATCCTTCAGAAAATGGATTTATTACCCTGAATTAATCGTAATACAATGTACCTATAGATTGAAGCAGCACATCTTAACTGGCAAACATGTACAATTCTCCCACATCCATCAGAATTACAGAAAGAGAGTAAAGTAGTTAAAAAAAAAAAACACCCCATTAATAACAATACATGTTTCACTAAACAAAATGATGGGAATTCAACAATGTCTGTAACATTGCCTAGTGCTGTCTTCAAATTATTATTGTGTTCACCTGACCACACACATATAAGTATGCAAAATGGGTCAAAGAAGAAAGAAAACAAATTGAGCATTAATTGCTCCTCTCAGTAGATTAGCAGAGCTCAGCAGTACAGTTATCCAAGCGACCCTGTGTAGGTCCGTGTGGATTTCTTGCTGCTTTCCTCCCAGTTCCTTTCCTCTGAACAGTTCCGTTCCCTGCATCCACTGTACCTCTCAGATCCTATTTACTCTTTCCGTTTGTCATACTAGGAAGACAATGGATGTTCACAGATGCAGGTCTGACTTATTTCACTTGTGAGTATTGTCTCTAGTTGCAACCAATTACCTATAAAAGTCTTGGGCTTTTTTTATACCTGAGTAATATTTCATTGTATAAAAATACCACCTCTTTTTTGTCCACTCTTCAACTGATAGGCATTTGGGTTGTTTCCCAGATTTAGCTATGACAAATTGAACTGCTATGAATATGGGTGCACATGTATTACCGTGGCGTGATGTGGTATGATGTTTTTTACTATTTTTTTATTCTCTTTAAAAACTTTTATTTTATTTCAGTTAGTTTAAACTTTAGCTACCTGACCATTCCATAAATAGAAAGGAAGGAAAAGAATGGAGAGGAGTATGTTGATGTGTCCATCTGGAAAAATACCCAGAAGGGGAATAGCTGGCTTGACTGGGATCTCTAAGTCTATTTTTTTTTTGAGGGATCTCCACACTGATTTCCGTTGTGGCTGTAATAGTCTACTCTCCCACCAGCTGGAGAAGGGGTCCTTTCTCCCCACAGCATAGTGGAGGCTTTTTACGTCTGAGGCTGGTCTCCATCTGTGCTTGTTTTAAGATGGGGCTGGCTCCCCAAAGCTGCGGAGTCCTTACTACCCACTAGGCATTTGTGTCTTGAGGCTTCACCCTGCGCACTAGGACCTTCTGCTCCCAGAAGCTGAAGATACCATTTATTTATTTATATTTTTAAGAACTTTTTTAAAAATTTGGTACAGGGTCTTGCTATGCAACTTGGACTCATAGTGATTTTCCTGTCTCAGCCTCCCCAGGGCTGGGATTACAGGCGTGTGCCACCACATCCAGTTTTGGTGGCCAGCACAGTGGCACAGCATGTGGTACTGGGGATCAAATCTGGTCCTTGTGCTTAGCAGGCAGGTGCTTAGACTGCTGAGCTATCTGCCCAGCCTGCAGAGACCTTTTAAAGTCATGGGAGGCTGCAGTTTCCTCTGCAGGCTTTGGGGGTGAGCCCGATCTTCAGCCTACGTGCCAGGACATTGCCTGCCTCTGCTGTCCCATCTTCCGTGCCCCAGAGAGCTCTCCACAGCCTGGTTACCTTTATCCTTTGAGAGTTTCGGTGGCTTCCTCCACTGGCCTTCGTACACGTGCGTGGCCTGTCGGGGACGCCATTTCTCCCTGCAGCATCTTCTACCCAGGGAGGCCCCTGCACTCTCCCACACCAGCATAAGCAGCAGCCGTGTTCCTTCCGAGGCCACACTAGGCCTCCTGTTAGCTGCTCCTGAGCACAGGTGGCACTTAGGGCTGTGTTTCTTTGTGGGGTCAGGAGGACAGGACCTTGGGGACTTCACTAAGATTCACTAAGGTGGGCTCCAGAAGATCATGATTTGGTAAAGGGGTTTAATTCTACCCTAGAAAGAGTTTGCAGCCAGGGGCTGGGGGTCCAGGTCCTGCCTGTGCTTGTGTCCAGGAGAGAGATGAGCAGAGTGTAGGGGCTGGCTGGGCAGCAGAAAGGTGGACAGCACCGTCCTGGGTGCGACCGGATCCAGAGGAGGGCAAGGACGTAGCTGCTCACTTGTGCACGGGAGGTAGCTTCTGCCACTTGCTGGGTGTGTGGCTTTGCTAGGACCGACATTTACTCCCACAGGACCTGCAGAGGGTTAATGCGACGGGGACAGGTTGGGCAGTGCGGCCTGGTGGCTGGGCCACCACAGCCTGACCATGTGGACTCAAGCCACATGCTACCATGACGTTAGGAAGGAGACCCAGGAGACCTGACCTCTGTGGGATGTGGGCAGGAGGGATGTGGCTCCTGGGAGCCCTGGGTCTGCCCTCTGGAACCTTCTATGCAAGAGAAGCAGGAGTGATGTTGAGTCCGGTGTGGCCCAGGATGGAGTGAATGGCTCTACCCACACAACCCTCCCTGGCCTGGGAGGGGTACAGACAGGTCTTCCACACCCACAGCTTCTTGTGTCACCCTCTTGTGGGTGGGGCTGCATTGTAGCCCAAGTCTTTCTCATCCCCAAGTACCTCCCTGGTGTGTTTGCATCAAGATGAATGCCTGTGAATAAATTGTTGCTTGTCTAGTCTGTCCCCGATGCCCACTTTTGGCTTCTGTTTCTCTGAGCCTTAGCGGGGTACTTGGAATCCGTTCCCCGTCATAGCACTAACTCAGCAGGGTTCAGGGTGGTCCCCAAAGCAGCCTGCTCTCCTCTCCTTCTAGATCCTCCTGGGCAGCCACCTCCAGGTACTATGAAGGCACTAGCCGAACTCCAGCTAGATATGTACATCACTTACTGGTCTGAGCCTCTGCTATCACCCAATTTTTGGCACCAGGAATTGAACTTAAGCACCTTTTTTAAAAAAAAAATAATTTTATTGAGAAAGAAGAAGCAATGAAATAGTTTCAGAACAGGTTAGTAGGGCAATTATAATAACCAATACATTGCATATTGTTGTCTTTGTAGTAGTTATTCATAGTACAAGATGCAGACATGATATCTTGTCTAAACTATTAGTTCAAAACTTTCTTCTCATTGAACTAAGAGAAAGTAGCTGTATATCTATGTTAATTAATTTGCATATACATATATATTTTTCACTACAAAATGGTCCTTCATTTATATCCCCCTTTTTTGTTTACTTTTGTCAGAGATGTGTATTCTGTTGCCATATATCGTAGGTGCATGTATTCCTGCAAAATAATCCAATATAGTCCGGTAGTCCATAATAGTAGTGGGGTATCCACAGGACTGGCAATGTCAGAGGTTGTTGACTTGAGCCTTTTACAGCTCAGCGTATTAACATGGCTTTACTTTTTATGCCTTATGTTTATACTTTTCTGCTGGATTGTTAAGACCAAGATAAAGCAAGACCTATGTAACAAGAGATGTAGCTTTTGTATCTGACAAGGTCAGTCAAATCCCCTTAGGATTTACCCTGAAACCCTGTAACACAGTTTGCAGATCTTTTGCCTGTGTCAGCTGTGTGGGTGAGTCATGGCCACAACTTGACCAATTTGCTCTCTGTGAAAGCCTGAGAGAATGTTTTCTCTCCAGGTGACTCTCCTTAGGCACACTCTACATCGTCAATCACTTTCCTCTGGCTCCATAATCTCCTTGATCAGAAAATTTGGGACACCACTGAGTGACAGGATGTTACAGCACAGGTTCTCTTATGTTGAGCTCAGGCCTTTTGGACTTGTCAGGTGGGCTCTGAGTCCTTGAGCCTCAGATGTGACAGTTTCAAAGTGAAGGTGATAATATGAGGCTTGAGAGCCTGGGGTGCCACAAATGCTTCTCATCCCAGCACTCAAGAGGCTGAAGCAGGAGGATTGCCATGAGTGTGGGGCCGGAGTGGACTACACAGAGAGACTGTCAAATAAAATAAAACAAAACAAAACAAAATAAAATAAAATAGAAACACCCAAACCAAATAAATAAATATGAGCCTACACAGCCCATTGTTGGGATTCATGACACCGCGTGCTCCGTGCCTGCCTGGAGTTGGGGCTAAGAACTCAGTCCTCCCTCGCCTCCCTCTTCTGGGCTTCAGTCCTGTGCTCCTAAAGGCCACTCTGGGCTGCCTGCCTCTTTGGAATAGCCCTTCTCTCCCAGGTCTCTGAATGCAGACCTCAGAGGTCAGAATCCAATTTCTCTACCTCTGTGAGGACAAAGGGCTGAGTCAGCTCTCAGGGGATTCTCTCCTGAGGTTCCACGGAGTCTGGGTGCCCAGGGCCAGCACTTAGGCCACTAATGGACTCAAAATGGATTCAGGGCTAATGACACAGACCTGCATTGTGGAGCTCTCTGGAGAAGCGCAGTGATTCTTTTTCTTCTTCTTCTTCTTTCTTTTTTTTTTTTTAAATAACTTCCACACAATAGGTTTCCTTTTAATCAGAAACTGGTTGTCTGCATTTCTGGCTTCTGGTAACTTCCTCGCTGGCCCTATATAGGCCACGAGAGAATTGATTGGATGTCCCTGGTCCCGAGGGCTGGAGGGGGTTCCATGAGATGGCCTTGGGTCTCCTCCTGCTGTCCTGCGTGGCACTCAGGCCATGAAGTTCCCAGAGAGTCCTCTTGGCTTGGCTTTTGTATGCTTTGATGGGGGAGGTCCCAGCCCTCGGGATGCACACTCCTATGAGTGCACAGAAGCCAGAGATGGAAATGAGCATGCGAGCTTTTGGCCAGGTCACCTTGGGGGCCCAGAGAGGTTAATTGACTTGCCAAGGGTCACATAGCTGGTCAAGTGGCCAGGGCTAGCTGTTCCTTGCCTAAGTCCTTTCTGGCTTGACCCTTAATTAATCAACCCACCACCACCACTGTCCACCCCCATAGGAGCTCACAACCAGCATGCTTCATTGGGTCAGCGACTGTCCCTGGCAGAGTCACTTTGTTTCTACACAGCAATTGCTTTCTTAGTGGGTGAAAATCTGGATCCCGTGGCCTCAGCTGAGCAGACTCTCTGCTGAAAGTCTGCTTTCTCTTCTGAATCCTAAAGACAGCAATAGCACCATGTCTGATGGTTCCTGTAAGGCAGAATGAAGGGGATGCATCAGAAGTCAACAAACTCCTGAGGTGACCTGCCTTGATGGACAGAGTAGCTTCCAGTACTTTCTGCAGCATCTCCCGGGTTAGACTCTACTTTCTTAGAATGCTGCTGGAATAGCAGCATCTAGGAACTTGTTTGAATTCCAGTTTTCCAACTGTTTGAATCAGAAAATTAGAGGGTAGGGCCCAATAAACCCTCCCAGGGACTCTCACACATCCCGAGTTTGGGGGCTGCTGGGCTACACTTTCACTCTCATGGGTTTGGAGTGTGGGAAAGGCCATCATGAGCCAGAATGTCTCATGAGGAAAGGTTTCCCAGGGCTGGTGGTCTCAGGAATGGACATTTGGAAGGTACTTAGGAGCTAGGTCTGGAGAGGTATTTGCATGTGAGGAATAGCACACCGAGGAGCAAAAGTGGAAGGTACATCCGCCTAAGCCTGCCTCCACCACCATCTAGTACCAGAATGCACCAAAGAAAGGGTTGGAATCTGGACTTTGCCTTACTTAGGTCACCACGAATGTTATATCTGCATTAGGCTATAAAGTTAAAATCAGGGTCAGATGCATCCATCCACCAGTCCATCCATCCATCTACCCATCCGTCCATCCATTCATGCATCCATCCATCCTTGTGTCTACCATCCATCCACCAGTCCATCCATCCATCTACCCATCCGTCCATCCATTCATCCATCCATCCATCCTTGTATCCACACATCTATACATCTACCATCCATGCATCCTTCCACCTGTCTGGCCATCTACCTACCTGTCATTCCATTTTTTTCTTCATTGTTTCTTTCAACTAAAAATCATTGCATTTACTTGGTGCCAAGCACTTAACTGTACCCTTAGTTTGCATAGATGAGACAACTTCGTGCTGTGATTAACTTAAGCATTTGAGTGATTATTGATCTACTTTCAATAAAAACAGCATTCCAGGGCTGGGGACGTAGCTTGGCAGTCTAAGTGCCTGCCTGGCAAGCACAAGGACCCCCGGCTTGATGTCCCGTACTGCACGCTGTGCCGACCCCCAAACTGGGCATGACGGTGCAGGGCTGGGGATGCTAAGACAGGAGGATCTCGGCAAGTGAAGTGCACAGCGAGACCCTGTGTCAAAGCAAAGCAAAGCTAAACAAAACAAAACAAAAGAAGACCAGCTTTCCACCAAACATCACTGCCTAAATGATCAGATTACATATTCCCTAGGTAGCAGGGAATAAGGGCAGCATGGGACTTCAAGGTCTAACCCTATCTTTGACATACTTGTAAGGCTGGATAGAGGGATTGCACTTCTTAAGGGTAGAACTTCAACCAGGAGACAAACAATTGCGCTAATTTGTTTAGCCGTTAGAGCCTCCCGCCTCTCTGTCTTATCTATTTTCTGATTTAATTCTGAAAACAATACTGTGAAGTCTGAGGAAATTCAGACTCAGGATTTAAATGACTTAGCCCCGAGACACAAAGGAAATGAGCTCTGGAACCCTGACAAAGTATGAATCTCCGGATTCCCTCAAGCCCCAAGCGCAGCCATGCCCACTTTCATTGATGATGGAGGAATCGAGCGGCAAGCAAGGATGCCCACGTCTTCCTTGGGGTGCTGTGGAGGCCTTTCTAGAATGGACGAGCTGCTCGCTCCACTCGTGCTTGGACACTGGACCCATGTCCAAGCAACTCAGGAAACCTAAGACCCATGTCCAATGTATGGTTCTTCATTTTCCAGTCTGGGCTGTTGGAAGCAACTGGAAACCTGATTACACTACCAGTTCATGATTTCCAAGATTTTTAACACCTCATCCGTGCAGGCCGGTCACTGCAAAAAAGAACCCAACAAAACATACACCAGTAGTAAAGACATGGCTCTTCGAACTATATTAAAACACTTCAGCAACCTTTCATATAGAATTAATTAACATAAAACCCAGCATCCTCACCGCTGCACAGCCCTAAAGTGGTTGCCAGAATTTAATTAGACTTAACCTTTTTTTTCTTACACCAGTACCACTTTATAATAACTGCAAATCATTATTAATTCCTTTGGTGTTCACTGTAATAACATTAATCATGATGAACTTCTTTCTGTAGTAATGTGTATATAATATGTAATTCCATAGCAATTTAGTATTAGTTAAGGCTAAATTGAAATTAATTTCACAAAAAGATACTATTTATTATTGGATACTGTATATGCATAAAATAATATTTTAGAGCAATTTCTATGAAGGTGGCCGGATTAGGAGGCATTTGGTAAAGTGCTCCAAGTTCACAGGCAGGACTATTTGTTGCGGATTACTGGAGCGTATCTGATTGCCAGCATCTCATATCCCATGGTACTTGAAATATCAAACCAGAAAATGGGGAGGCTATTATGGGATGGTCCTTTGGGACCCAGGGCCTACGAGTCCGATGGCACAGCCTTGAATGGAAAGCCACTATGGAGTTTTTTCACGGAGCCCATGTCTATGAATTTTTGTGCCTGATCTTAGGATTCAAGTTTACGTAATTGCTTCTGCTAAATTCATTCTTTTTTTTTTTTTTTTCTGTGAAATTGTTCTGTTGTCCCCTTGTAGCACTCTTCAGGGGCACTGGAAATGCGATGGCTTTAGGAGAGACTTGAGAGCCAGGTATAGGGACAATGAGACCTGATTCCAGAGAAAAGAGAAGCAACAATCTGTGTGCGCTGTTTATACGGTGTTGCCTTATTTCTGCAATGAATGTTTAGAAGTGGAGGTGCTGAGAAGGTACAGAAGGGCGTTTTTGTACGTATCAGGAGAAAGTGTCTGTGATTTGCAGGAGCCGCGCTGCCCGAGGCCCTGCCCTCCCATGGGCTGTCCTGTCACTCTTATCAGCAGAACCCCAACAACTCCCCTGAGCGCACCCTATTACTTACCTGCCCGTGGAGGCGACACACAAGAATAAGACCTAACTCTGCTGCCAGAGAGCCTGTGGTCCAGGGAACCCTGTGATGAATGAGCAATGAAAGCATATTCTTCTTTTGTATTTAGTACAGAGTCTACAGGGTCTTACTACGTAGATCGGACTCGTAGTGATCCTCCTGTTTTCAGCCTCCCAAGCGCTGGGATTACAGGTGCGCTCCACCATGCCCAGTTTCAGTCACCACCTCAGTGTGCCCTGGGGGTGGGGCTATATAGCAACCCGGCCCCTGTGCTCTGCCTAAGCAGGCCCTTTAGTCCGCTGAGCTCTCCGGTTGACCCTGAAACCATATTGTAATAAAGGCTGCAGCACCGTGCTTGGGTCAGCAGTGATGTTGAACACAAGCAATGTTGTATGAGGCACCAAGCCAGACCAACTGGCACAGTACAAGGGCATGTGGGTGGGCACTGGTGGACACCAGCAGGCCTAGGGGGTAATGCGATTCTTCCAATGGTCCCCAATATTTTTGACACCACGCACCAGTTTTGTGGAAGACAATTGTTTCCAGAACTTGGTTGGCGGGTATTTGGGGCCTGATTTAAAGCAGCGTTTGTACGTATAGTCTTCGCGCTCCTCTGAGAATCTGATGCTGCTGCTGACCTACATGAGGCCTAGCTCAGGTGGACGGGGGCCGTGGAGAGGGAGCAAGTGCAGATCCAGACGAAGGCTGGCTCCGTGCAGCCGCTTACTCCCTGCTGCGCCGCCAGGTTCCTAACGGCCAGACCCATGCTCGGATTTTCTGGCCTGCCTGCAGGAAAGCGCTATTCAGGGAAGCTCTCTAGAGTAGGTAGAAGTCTTAGGTGAAAACGGACTTAGGCCAAAACCAGGCAATGCTCAGAGGCAAGAGACAACCTAGTGTGTCTGACATAGGTTTGCCATGGTGGAGGATACTGTGTCCTGGGGAGGAGGGGACAGTGTCACCATGGGAGGGCTTCCAGGGCTGCACCAGGGAACTTCAGAGAGAGGTGGAGGGCAGGTGTGGTGCTAATCCAATGGGCCATTTCCTTTGCTTTTTTTTTTTTTTGGCCTTGACTTTTTTTTTTTTTTCTTTTTAAATGACCTCACTGTTATGGTAAAAATGATATGCCAGATAAAAATTAAGCATTTATGTCTGGAAATAGATACCATAAACAAAGTCAAGGCACATGATAGATGTTACCAGCAAAGGTTTGGAACATATATTAGAAAAAATTGATAGCTTTTATCTATAAGGAGCTTTTTACAAATTGATAAGAAAAAGACAAATAACCTAAGAGATAAATGGGCAAGGGAAAGGCTGAGACAACTAATAACTTAGGGTCGAAAAGCCTTGCCCAAAGAATCACGGAAAGGAAAATTGAAATAATAATAAAATAGCAGTTTTAAATCAAATTGGCAAAATCTAAAAATGTAGGTAGTATTTTTTAGTGGGGAGAGAGAGAGAGAGAGAGTGAGAACATTCTCATACTTAATGGGTTGAAACGTTAGGGCACAAATCTTTTAATAGGAAGCTTTAAAATATGCATGATATTTTAATCAGAAATCCTGTTTTGGAAAACATGGCTATTTTACAAAAATGTCCCTCTGTGAGAAGCTGACGCTGGGATTTAAGCATCCTCCATGCTCATGTGTAAGGAAATGTTTAAGTCAAAGTCTGTCCGTGCTATCGCGTGTCTGTTAGTGACTAAGAGGGACGTGCCATTCTGCTATTAGGAGGACGTAGCAAAGCGCACCTTAGAGGCGGAGTCAAGACAGAAGCTAATACATGCTCCTTATTAAAACTCCAAGAAATTTTTAAAAAATCTAATAAAAAGATAAATAACCCCCAAAAGTGTACTTGCCAGAAATCAATTCTTGCAGGCACCTTAAAAAGGCATCTCTGTAGACAGAGATAGGAGTCATATGACACAAGTCACTTGTTAATAAAAAATGAAATGAAATTTCAGTTTATCTTAAAAGATGGGAAAGAAAGTAAAAAGTGAGATTGATGGAATTGCTTTACTTAGATAATATTTCTTCTGTGTAAGGAGCTTTTATTTAAAAAAAATAAAACAGATTTCCTCTCTAGGATTAAAGGACATACTACGAGGCTGAAGTCACTTTTTAACGACATATTTTAAATCTGCACAGTATTGATTGATGTCCTGCTCAGAAAGACGAAGACCTCAGCATTCTCCCAGTCCCTGTCCAGCCCTTTTCAGGGCTGATGCTGTTAGTTATAATGTTATGTTCACCTTTCCTGCGGAAGAAGATCTCGATTTATTTAATAGGCTTAATTATGTCCATTTTTAAGTCTTGGGGAAAAATTGAATAGACTTTCCAAAAAGTCAGCTCTACCCACTGCATTGCCAGAGCCGAATCTTGTACTGTGTTGTAACTGTGAATTGACTGATGGATTGGCTAGGATTTGGCTCTCCTGCAAAAACAACAGAAAGGATGACTTAAGCAATATAAAAGTTTCTTTTTTATGAGAGAAGTCAGGGAATAGCAGTGTAGAAAAAGTTTAGAGTAGGTGTGCTCAATCCACAACAGGCAGCACAGGACCAAGGACAGCTAGCAGTGCAGCTCCATAAGACTGTAGACTCTTAACATTGCTATATGGTTTTTAGTGATATTTTTCATGACTGAATGGTGAGGTGCCTGAGTTGGAGAGTGTATAGATGACAATGGGACCCTGTGGAGGGGAGGTCATGATGGGACATTAATACCAGCTCCTACACCTTTTGTTCTTGAACATCAGATGATATTGCACAGGCATTAAGGATATTAGGACTGTATCTCAGTAGTATCCTAACCTACCTGCATGTGTGTGTGCCTGTGAAGACCGGCTTTTATGGTTATTAAACAGACATGGAAGCTTTCTGATTCAATCACTAGATTTGAGCTTGTTGTGATTTTTTACTTTATAATAAAAATACAAACATCAAAGATGTGTTCTTACTTTATCTGTTAACTATAGCGTCTATTTATTTTGTACTGATTTATTTTTTAATTTCATCTCTTTCATGTGCAGCTCAAGGCAATTGCTCTTCACGCAGTGTGGTCCAGGCAGGCTCAAAGATGAGATATGCATCACTTGGAGGCACAGATACATTCTCCAGGTCAGCCCTGGCTAGCTGACTTCTGGTTAGGTTGGATTAAGGTGAGATGTCCAGGAAGCTATGCACACTTGCTCTGCTTGTATCCCACCGGCGGAAACATCTGGGACTTGATCATGGATGGCTGCCAGGGAGGCTGGAGAAGGAGGTCAGAGGTGGGTGACCACCTGTCCAAGGAACTAGGAGGGCTCTTTGTCACTGACAAGCTACACTGAAGAAGGAAAAAGCAGATATTTGATGGTAATAGTCTTTGTTGCAGGATTTCTCCCACTACTAGCCGGATCTCATCACCAGCTAGCATTTCCACAATGGCCCAGGAGTACTGTAATTCCTCCGTTTCTTTCATATTTGGAGATGTCTTTCAGTGGCCTTTATTCTAGAATGGCATCTTGGTGGGAGATAACAATCTTGCCTTGCATTTTCCTTCCGTCAGAATTTCAAACATATTGCTAGAATTGCACAGTGCCACCAAAGACTCTGAGGCCAGCTTATAACTCTTACTGTGGCTTACCGATGACTTCCTCTCTTACCTTGACCTCTGAAGAATGCTTTCCTTATCCTTGAAGTTCAGCCTTGCTGGGTTATGTCCTAATGCTGAGTTTTCCGTGTCACGGCCCTGTTTCCCCACGCCAAGCCTTGGGAACAGGGTCTTTCTTTAGCAGTAGATTCCATTATCTCTCTTTTCAAGGACTTAAAATTCCCATCTTTTATGATGTTTCTGCTTTGCTTATTATGCTTTGGATTATGAAAGCATCACTTACTCGAATGCGAGGTCAAGTTTGGCCTCCAGATTCACAGGAGTTCTTGTGTTTTTCCTTGGGTTTCGCTGTGATTGTTTCTAGCAAGGCTAGCACTTCAGGCCCTGAGGACTGGGGGCTGCTGAACTCTGGGGGCAGGGAGCAAGTGACAGGAAAGGGGCTCGCCTTCTGTGTATGACTCAGTGGTACATCCTCTTTTTATTTGAGCTCAGGAATTATTTTTTCACCTGCATTTATTCTATTCACATAGCTTATGATTTCCTTACTGGTTCTTTTCTGCATTTACATGACAATAGTATGCAGGCTCTTGCTTTGTGTTGTTGGCTCTGCACTCCATTTCATATTGTTCTACGGCTTTTAAAAACAGCTCTATGGAGATATAATTGACATACAGCAGGCTGTATGTATTTAAAGTCACAATATGATAGGCTCTGACCATGACTTACACGAGAAGCCAATAACATGATCAACATCGCGAACACGGACAGCACCCCTCCTCCAAGGCCTCCTGTGCCCTTTGGCAATACTTGTTCTTGCTTCTCCTGCCACTGGTCCTGCCCTCAAGTGACCTCAGAGCTCATGTCTGTCTGTCTGTTCGTCCATCCCGCCATCCACATCCACACACGCATAAATAGTATTATATAGGACTCATACCTTAAATACATGCAGAATAGCATCTGTACACAGGCATGCTATATGTATACATAGTAAGGAATTTATACAATATACAGGAGGTGGAAGGTTGGCATAACTCTTTGGAAATTCATGCATTTCGTTGCCTATTTTAATAGCTCATCTTTTTATTGCCAAGCCGCAATTCCACCGCATGGATGTGCCAGTTGATGGACATGTTGGATTGCTTCCAACTCTGGTGTACTATAAGTAAAACTCCCATGAATATTCATCGATAAATATTTGGATGGACGTACACTTTCATTTCCCTTGGCAAAATACCTACGGAGCACAACGGCAGGGTCATACTGTAGGCGTGCCTTTAACTTTTTAAAGGAGTATTCAATTCTCTTTTTAAATGGGCTCTTCCGTGTTCGTTTCCTACCAGCAGTGTCTGAGGTTTCTTGCTCCTGCATTCTTGCTCTTGCAAGGCGTGGCCACCTTTTGAACTGTGGGCATCCTATTAGGGATGCAACTGGAGCTCGAGATGCTTTTGAGTCTCCTAATGGCTAATGATGCTAACCATGCTTTCATGGGGGTATCAGCGCTTATTTGTATTCTTTGGCAAAATACATTTCTCCATTTATTTTTTTCTGCTTTAATTTCTCTCAGCAGTTCTTTAGGACTTTATTTATTTTATTTATATCCTGCATATGCTTTGTCAGGTTTTCTCCAAAATATTCACTACTTTTTGAAAACACACACACACACACACACACACACACACACACACACACGGCCTTTGCATTAAGCTGCATCCCCCAAAACTTTTAAGAGTTTTGCTTGAGACAGGATCTCTCTAAATAAATGGCTAAGTTGCCCAGGCTAGGCTTGAATTTACAGTCTTACTTGTCAGCCTCCCAGAGTGGGATTATGGACATGTGGCACCACACCTTGCACTTACTATACATAATATTTTATTTTTATTATGTATTTGGCTCTCACTATGCAGCTTGGGCTCACACTGATCCTCCTGCTTTCAGTCTCCCCAGTGCTGGGATTATAGGTGTGTGCCACTACCCCTGGACTCTGTGGCCAGCTCAGCCTGCCCTGGGGTGGGGCTGGCATGGCAGGTAGTGCTGGGGATCGTGCTGTGGTCCCTGCACTTCCCTAAACAGGTGCTTTAGTCTGCTGAGGTATCTCGCTGGACCTATACATAATATTTTAAATTTTCAATTACTTATTTCATTGAAATATGATTTTTTTTTTTTTTGTCTTTTTGAGACAGGGTCTCACGATGCAGTTCAGGCTGGCCTTAAGCTCACTTTGTAGCTCAGGCTGGTCTCGAACTCACAACAATCCTCCTGCCTCGGCCTCCCTAGTGCTGGGATTACAGGCCTGCGCCACCACACCCGGCTTGAAATATGATTGATTTTAAACATCGATCTTATATACTGTGACTCGACTGAACTCACCCTCTATTTTTTTCTTCTTGTTTCTCCTAATCTAAATTCACTTTTTAGTTCCAGAGACTTATTTGTAGATTTCATCAGATGTTCTATATACCACACCACCACCAGTAAAACAAAAGAAGTTTTATTTGTTCCTTTCACACCTAGATGTCTCCTGTAATCTTTCTCTTTGTCTTACTACACTGGATGGAATACCCAGGATGATGTAAAAAATAATCCTTGACTTAGTCTTCATTTTAAGGCAAAGTAGTAAGATTAAAGAGTAGGTTAATAGAAAGTATTTTCCTGATTTGCTAAGTGTGTGTGTGTGTGTGTGTGTGTGTGTGTTGAATCAGGAACGGATATAGTATTTGATAAAATCCTTTTTTCTGCGTCTATTCAGAGGACCATACTGATTTTCATTTTAGTCTGTTAAACTGGTGCTTGATTTTAAATGTCAAGCCAACTTCGCATTTGTGGGCTAAGTCTTGCGGCCGTGATATTGTACCTGTTTTGGATCTTGTTGGGTTCTGCCTTCTGTTTGGGTTGGTTGTACTACTAGGACAGCACTGGTTTACAAGCTGAATTCAGAAGCATTACACTGAAAACGTCATGTCAAATTGGTATTTTTTTCTCTTAAATATTTGAATTCACCAGCGAGACTCTCTGGATTGGAGTTTTTCTTGTGGGAAAAATTTAAGCTACACATACAAATTTAAAAATCAATAGAAGACTATTCCAGCTATTGATTTCTTCCTGCGTGGGATTTGGTGGCACTTGCTTTTCAATGATTTTGTCCAAATCATATAAGTACTTAAAATTATTGACATGGAGTGGTCTCCTAAACCTTTTAACATCTACTGAACCTATGGTGAGGCCACGTATATCAGTCAGTACACTGGGGCTGGGTTCCCTTTTTTCCTGATTAGTTTGGTTAGAGGTTTATAGTATTCACTTTATTAACCTTCCAGATATCTAGCTTTTGGGTTGGTTGCCTTTACTGTTTTTTCTTTTTTATTGATTTCTGTTCTGGTCTGTACTGGTTAGTTCTGACAATTTCTTTCCTACACTTTTCATTTTTCTCCGTTTTCTTTATTTGAAAGTTGAAGTCATTGAAGTTCCCATAAGCACTGAATTAGTTTCATCTCACACATTTTTATATATGGTGGTTTTACTCCTATTTCATTTAAAGTATTTTCTAATTTTCCTTTTGAATTGTTCTCCAGCCAGTTGGTCATTTTATGTGTGTTATTTCATTTCTACATATTGGGGGAATTTCAAATTTTTCTTATTTAGTTCTATCATTACCAGAAAACACACTTACATTCTTTAAAATACAATTTAGTCTTGCTTTGGGGAACAGCTGGCAAACATTTTTTCCCACCTTGTGGGTTTTCTTTTCACTCCGTTGGTGGTCTCTCTTGCTGTGCAAAGAATTTTAATAAGATGAGATTCCAGTTGTTGATGTTTTGCAATAGTTCCTGTGTGATTAAGATTTTGTTCACACAGTCATTACCTACACCAGTGTCTTCAAAAGTTCCACCTATTCTATCTTCTAGCAGATTTAGTATTTCTGTTTTAATATTTAGATTTTTAAAAAAATGTGTTTTGTACAGGGCCTGCAGGGTCTCACTGTGTAGACTGGACTAGTGATCCTCCTGTCTTCAGCTTCCCAAGTGCTGAGATTGCAGGTGCGCTCCGCCGCGCTCAGTCTCAGTCGCAGTCCCAGGGCACCCTGGGGGCGGGGCTGGCATGGCTCGCCTGGGATTGAACTCTGGTGGCTGTGCTGGCCGGAGCAGGTGTTTTAGTCGGCTGAACTATCTGGCCAGCCCAATATTTAGGTTTTTGATCCATTTTGATTTTGGTTTAGTGCATGGCGAAAGATGCGACTCTAGTTTTAACCTTCACCATGCGGGATGCCCATTTTTCCAGCACTATTTATTAAAGAGGCTGTCCTCCTTCCCCTGAAGGTATTTGGCTCCTTGTCAAAAATGAGGTGCCTGAGTGTGTCTGGAGTTGTTTCTGTATCTTCTTATGTGTTTCATTGATTTCTCAGGTCTGATGTTTTATTGTGACAGGCTATGTTAGCTCCTTCCTTCCCTCCCTCTCTCCCTCCCTCTCTGCCTCCCTCCCCCCTCCTTCCCTCCCTCCTTCCTTCCTTCTTTCTCTCTTTCTTTTCTCACAGTAGCTTTGTAGTATAATTTCAAGTCAGGAATGGTGATGCTCCTGTCTCCCCTTTGTTGCCCGTAATTACCTTTGCTGTTGTACATCTCTTTTGGGTCAAATGAATGTTAGGATGATTTTCTCTGATTCTGTGAGGTATGCTGTTAGAATTTTGATCAAGATTACATTAAATCTATGTAACAATTTTGGAAGTATGACCATTTTCATTATATTGGGTTCTCCTGCCCAAGAACAAGGGATATCTTTCAATTTTTGGATATCCTCTTTAATCCCCTTTTTCAGAGTACTGTAGTTTTGAATATAGTGGTCTTTCTATTCCCTCATTAGATTGATTCCTAGGAATTTCATTCTTTAGGGTGCTGTTGCAAGAGGTGTGGTTTCCTTAAATTCTCTCTCAGTGAGTTTGTCATTTGTTACAAGAAGGCTATTGAGTTTTTTTGTTTTGTTTTTTGGGGGGAACTGGGGGTTGAACTCAGGCCCTTGTGCTTGCCAGGGAAGCGCTTAGTCCACTGAGCCATCTTGCTGGCCCACTATTGAGTTTTGAGTGTTGAATTCATATACAGCTATACTACTTCACTTGTTATTAAATATAGAAATCTTTTGGTGGAGATTTTGGACCTTCTATGTATAGTAGCATGTCACCACAAATAATGACGATTTAACTTCTTCCTTTTCCATCCTTATTTCTTTCTTTCTCTTCTCTAACTACCCCGGGTAATGTTTCCAGAACTATATTGAATACATGTAGTGACAATGGACCAACTTGTCTTGTGTCACCTTGGCTGAATCAGCTCCGGGCAGTCCACAGCGTGGGGCCCAGCCCTGCAGGTGGGCAGGGCCCGGGGGTTGAGGAAGGCTTCCTGCTCTCCTACGCTGCTTCTGCTGAGACGTCCCAGTCTTCGGAGGAGCGTGATCTACACAGCCGCACCACTTCGGAGGAGCTCCGATGCCGCCGGTCTTCGCAGTCAGCGTAGAAGGAAGAGACAGGCATGCTGGACGCTGCAGCAGCTGCTCCTCCTCTGCCCTTCGTTGTTTTCTGCCGCCACGAACCGCTGTTATGTGCCTTGGAGCCGGCGGAATATGGACCGAACCTTCCAGCAACTGTGAGATAAACCTTTCCTTCCTTCATTTTGAGTGTCGAGTAAAAAGTAACTAAGACATCTTGTTCCTGATTTTTGACTGAAAGGTTTCAGTTCGTGTCCAATTAGTATGATGTTGACTATTGGTATTTTTGTTATTTATTTGTTATAGGGTCTCACTCTCACTACACAGCTCAGATTCATATTGATCCTCATGTCGCAGCTGGGATCGCAGGTGTTCACCACATGCTTGGTTTCAGGGATGGCACGGTGCACACAGGGCTCTGGGCTGGCATGGCATGTGGTACCAGGGATTGAACTTGGGTTCTTGTGCTTGCCAGGCAGGCTCTTAGACTACCAAGCTATCTCCCCAGCCTTGGCAATTGGTTTTTATTTTTATTTTATTTTTATTTTAGGGGAGGGTCTAAGGGTGTTCAGAGTCTCTCTTCTAGATTGGACTCACAGTGGCCCGCCTGTTTACAGCCCCCCCAAGAGCTGGGATTACAGGTGCGCACCACCATGCCAAGTCTCAATTGCAGTTTCAGTGTGTCCTGGGGGTGGGGCCAGCACAGCAGGCCTGGGGATGGAACCCCTGGCCCCTGAGCCTGCTTGCAGGTGGTTTAATCCACTGAGCTATTTGGCCGAAACTGCTATTGGTTTTTAAAATATGGCTTTTATCAGTTTGACATAAAGAGCATCTATTCCAATTTTCTGTAGCCTTTTTTTTTTTTTTTTTATCATGAATGGGTATTGGACTGCTTTCTTTGTGTCCCATAAGTGCTGTGCTGTACTGGCATCATCATTTAATTGTAGTAATTTCTTTTTAATTTCATCTGTGACGTATTGGCTCTTCAGGACCATGTCATTTAATTTCCAGGTGATCATGAAGTTCTTGTGGTTTCTTTTGTCACTGTTTTGCAATTTCATTGCACTATGGTCCGACACTACAGATGGGATCATTGCATTTGCTTTACACACTTATGCATGTTCAAGAGCTCGTATGAGGTCTGTTTTGGAGAGCAGCCACGTGCATCTGAGAAGAATAAAATGTGTATTTGGTGGAGTGGATCACTCTGTAGACATCTACTAAGTCCACCTGTTCAAAAATTTCATTCAGTTATCCTATTTTTTGTCTAAATGATCTGTCTGTTTGAGACATTGGGGTATTGAGGTTTTCCCATTAGGACTAAATTAGAGTTTATTTGATTTTTCATATCCATTAAGGTTTTTTTTTTTTTTTTCCAGAACCAGGGATTGAACTCAGGCCATTGCACCTGCCAGGCAACCTCTTATTCTACTGAGCCATCTCCCTGGCCCCTCCATTAATTTTTTAAACATGTATTTGGTATAGGGTCTCACTGTGCAGCTTGGACTGCTAGTGATCCTCCTGATCCCAGCCTCCCCAGCACTGGGATCACAGGCATGTGCTACCTCACCCGGCTTCAGGGCACCCAGGGGTGGGGCCGGTGCAGCATGTGCTGCCAGGGATCAAGCCCTGCTCCCTACGCTTGCCTAAGCAGGCACTTAATTTCTTGAGCTATCTCTCCAAACCTTAATATTTGTTTTCTATAGTTGGGTGAGTTGGTATTTGGGGCATATATATTTATGATTATTACCTCTTCCTTTTGGATTGTTCCTTTTACAAGGATGTATTGACCTTCTTCACCTCTCTTAACCAGTCTTGGCTTGAAATATAGTTTGTCTGCAAGTAGAATAGCTACCCTGTTTTTTTCTGGGTTCCCATCACATGGGGTATTGTTTTCAATCTTTTGATTTTTCAGCCTGCAAATTTCCTTTGGAATGAAATGTGTTTCTTATACATAGCATATTATTGGCTCTTGCTCCTCGGTCCATGCTGCTAGCCTGTTTCTTCTGGTTGGTGAACTAAGATCATTAACGTTGATGGTTATAACTGATATGTATTGGCTTATCCTTGTCATGTTATTTTCCTGCTGTTGGCTTACTTTTCTTTTCTATTTAATTATTTACCTTTCCTGATATATTCATTCTGTTTGCATTCATGGAGCGGTAATCCTCGCTATTTCTTTCTAGAATACCCTTCAGGACATTTTGGAGTGCTGGACTGGTGCTCATAAATTTCCTTAGGTGTCTTTGTCAGGGAAGTATCCTCTTTCTCCATCAATTTTGCAAGATAGTCTAGTGTACTACATCAATCCAAGTTAGAGGTTGCTTTCTTGTTAGGCTTGAAATACTTCCCTCTAAGCTCTTCTTGACTTGGATGGAGGCTTGTGTTGAGAAATCTGCTGTGATTCTGATGGGCTTTTCTTCATAGATCATTTGTTTCTTTTCTCTAGCATTACTTAACATTCTGTTCTTTTGTTGAATTTCTGGCTTCTTGACTATTACATGTCTTAGTGTAGTGTCTCTTCTTGTTTTTATTTTGGTGACGGCTAATTGGAGTTTTAAATGCCACACTTACCAATACATCAAATTCTTTCTCCTTGCTTGGAAAGTTTTCCCATTACTTCTGTGAACAGGTTTGTGTTTGATTTTTTGGTGCCAGGGATCAAACTCAGGACTTTGCGCTTGCCATGCAGGCACTTACGCCACTGAGCTATCTCCCCTACCTGAACAAGTTTTTTAAAATGTCATTTGTGCTATCTCCTGACTTTTTAGACTCTGATCAATACTATATTATTCTTCTTTAAATCATCTAGCAGCTGCTGGATTGATGTTTTCTGGTCTCTTGCTATTTTTAAGACATCTTTCTTTTTATGATTGTGAACCACATTCTTGTCTTTTCTGTTTCACATTCTGTCCTCTCATTGGTTTATTCTGCCCTGTATATTTTCAATGGGATTTTTAATCTCTTGGAGATCTGTTTAAATCTGTTCCATGGAGTCCATTTCTTTCCTTTGCTGGGTGTTCGTGCTTTCCATCATTTTCCTAAGCTCTGTTTTTTCTTTTAGAATCGCTATCTGCTTTACTCTTTCCACAGTGATGAAGCTGTCTGGGAGAGGGAGCAGAAAGGCTCACCAGGGGCTCCTGGATACAGTACCTGGAAGATAAGGAAGGGACCAGGGAGCAAACTCCAGGGTGCTCGCATTGCTCCCTGGGCTACCACAGCTGAAGTCAATGTTTCAGGTTCTTTGGAGCCTTTCCCTTCTCTATTCATTGCCACCAATGAGAAATGGGGGTGCCCTCAGAGTAAGGAGCCCTACGAAGGTCTACATTGCACCCTAGCCCCAGGAGCTAGGACACTAGAGAGGCAGCCAGCTGGAGGACATGTGCAGCTCTTGGCCTCAGGGGGATGGTGGTTTTACCCCAGGATTCAGTTAGCTCTAAAATGTACTTGGGAATAGACCAAGTAAGAGGACATGGGTCCTCTTTAAAGTATTATCACATTAAAGTAGAAAAGAGAGTACACTGCTTTTCTTTTAGTTTTTGTGTTTCTTTTGCAATATATTTTTCTATTTCCTTGTGGCTTAGAATGTTTTGTCCTGAATAAATATTTATCTTCTGTATTGCTAAAAATAATAAAATCTGTATTGGCTTTAGATTCGCTAAAGCATGCCTTTCATTGTAGTCACCATCTCTGTAGTTACTTGAGAAATTATTTCTGGTTTGAATTTTTTTTTTTCTAGAGCCAGCCTCATTCATCTGCTATGCTACTTTTGATGTTAGCACTTAAGAGAGTCCAGGTGGGTGTCTTGGATTGCTGCACCTTATGGCACCCTCCGTCTGCCTTGGGTGAGCTGCAAGACTGGGGTCGCACCTTTTTTAAGTGTCTTTTCATTCTCTCTCTTTTTTAGTCTAATTTCTTGGTTGATGCTTGTAGATTGCTTATGGTAAGTAACTTTGTTACTAATGTTTAGAACCCTTAGGAAGTGAGTACTTCTCCGAGATGTCTTCTGGTGGAGCTAGCTTTTGGGTTTTGGGTCTGTGGCGAGATCCTAGCTGTTCAAACTTACTTGGAATGAGAAGTTGCTGCCTACTTGGTCTGGCGCTTAGTTCTTCGGTACTGAACTATAGTATTTTTTGTAAATGACCTTTATTTGATCTTAGTCTTAGTATTCCAGGAAGTGCAGCTGATGAAAAGAATCATGTCACCTTGGCTAAAGTGGTAGAATGACCAATACGAATAACATCAAACACAGCCCAGAATATGACAATCGGTAGTCATTATTAATTTACTGCCTTTAACCATGTAAACTAGATGTGTGATTATATAATAAAACTTAAAAGAAACCAGAAAATTATACGTAGTCATAAAACAAACCCCTTATGGGGTAAAAGTTTACAAGAGGATAAGGGAAAAAACAGAGAGAAGAAGAGATTAGAAGCGAGACTGTGGAAAAGGAAAGATCACACACACTTTGGGAAACTGGTGAAGAAGATGGGCTGAAAGTAAAGGGAGAAATGAAAGCAAAAGCAGAATGGAACAGCAAAAACCCCCTCAGAACTGTGTTTATCCTTGCATAAAAACATAAAAATCAAGAAAATAACAAAAGAGAGAAAGAAAAAAGAGAGAAGAGGAAGAGACAAGCGCTTCAAGGTGAGCCTTTGCTGCCCCTGCTAGATGGCACGGTTAGTCTAATTTTGAGCTCCTTAATTCCTGCAAGCCAGCTGCTGCTTTTGCAGGGGTCGTGGACAATTTCAGCAAACCTACACTCTCGTTCCCACTGAAGTTCAGGCTCATTTCTGGCTGTGAGGCTGGAAGCAGATTTGCTCAGCCTGCAGCAGGCTGTGTGCCTCCTGCTTGCTTGAACTCAGTTCCCTGACCCAGCGCACAGCTGTTCTGCATCCTGAGCCCAGTTGGTCCTTCTCCAGCAAAGCTACTGGCCCACCTCTCTCTGCTGGGGGACATCTGAACCAAAATAACCAGTCCACACTGCAGACTGCTGCTTGCCCTGCTCTGCTCCTTTGGTGTGTTTCTCTGCAGAGGCCTCTGGGTTCGCTGGTAGCCCCCCTTCATGTTCAGGTCCAAGCTGTTCCTCCCAGCCAGTGAGTCCAGCCCAGGAGGACGTGCCGCCTGCCATGGCCTTCTCTTTTGTTGAAGTCTCTCTCTTTGCTCTCCCTGTGAGCTTCGGTTCTCAGTCCAGATCTTTTCTGAGTCCCGAGGAGTCACTTTCCTCCATCTTTTCTTCTTCATTTTGCTATATTTCAGTGTCTGGATATGAAATCTCAGACGTTTCCCCCTTATAGTTTCAGGCAAATTTACAAATGTTTTGCCCATTATTAATTCTTCAACTAACTCTCCCCATTTTCTTATCAGAGTCCATCCATACATCTACTAGGTTGCCTGAGTTGGTGCTACAGCTTAGTTTATGTGTTGTTTAGTTTTTCATTTTACTTCTTAATATTAAAATTGGGTGCAGACTCTAAAAGCAAGAGTTAATGCTAGTCTAAATAATAAAATAAAAATCAAAGGTATAGGCCTGGGTGGAGGTGTACACTTGTAATCCCAGCTACTTAGGAGGCTGAGGCAATTTCTAAAGATTTTTTTTCTCTTGCGATAATTTGTTATTAATTTTCTGTAACCCAGTTTTCATTTTAGGTGTGAAAGTTTTCATCTCTAGAAGTTTGGTTTGGGCCCTTTTTCTTTATCACCAGTTTCTATTTCTCTTCTTAAACACATAGAATATAGTTACAATTACCACTCTAACATTCTTATGGATTAATTCTAGTATGTATA
>PVKA01010304.1:7686-53163 GCA_004027165.1 Ctenomys sociabilis
TTTTTTTTTTTTTTTTTTTTTTGTCTTTTTGAGACAGGGTCTCACTATGCAGTTCAGGCTGGCTTTAAGCTCACTTTGTAGCTCAGGCTGGTCTCGAACTCACAACAATCCTCCTGCCTCAAGCCTCCCGAGTGCTGGGATTACAGGCATGCGCCACCACGCCCGGCTGAACGCACTTTTGTAGCCCAGGCTGGTCTCAAAACTTGTGGCACTCCTCCTGCCTTAGCCTCCTGAGAGCTGGGGTTACAGGCATGCACCACACCTGGCTTCATTCTTTTTTTTTTTTTTTTTCCTACCATTCATATTCCTTAAAGTTCATCCTTTTAGGGATGGGAATTCCGCTCAGCAGTACAGTGTGTCTGGCCTCAGTGCGACCTCAGCTTTCCTCTCTACCCCAGCAAAATCAGTAAATAAAGCTGCACACTTTGTGCAATTCCCTGGTATCGAGAACATCTGCAAGGTTGTGTAACCATTGCCAGGAATTCTAGAACATTCTTATCATCCCACAAGAAGCCCATAAACACCAGTAGCGTCTCCTCCCCGGCATGGGCAGCCCCTACTCCCCTTTGGTTTGGCCTGTGTGATTTTCCTGTTTAGGATCTTTCTCAGAATGGATTCATTCTGCTCTGTCTACCAGGCTGTTTTCCTGACTCATTCTTCTTGTACCATTGTCCACCCTTGTTTTCTTTCTGGGCTTGGGATTGATCCTAGGGTCTTTGTATTGAACTGTATCACCATGCCATTTTATTTTTATTTTGCAACGGGGTCTTGTCCCTACGTTTTTTTTTTTTTTTTTTTTTTTTTTTTTTGATGCAGGGTCTCACTACACAGCCCAGACTCATAGTGATTCCTGCCTCCTTAGTACTGGGATTACAGGTGGGCGCCACCACGCCTGGACTCCATTGCCAGCTCAGCACACCTGAAGGCGTGGCCGGCGTGGCACGCGGAACCAGGAATGGAACCGTGGCCTCTGCGCTTACCTAAGAAGCGCTTAGTCTGCTGAGCTATACCGCTGGACCTAGTCCAGGGTCATTTTAAGTTGCTAAATTGTCCAGACTACTTTGACCTGTGATACTCCAGCCTGAGGAGACAGAATCTCATTATGTAGTCCAGGCTGGCCTCAAACTCACCAGGTAGCCCCGGCCAGCACTAAATTTGTGGCGATACTCCTGCCTCAGCCTTCCAAGTGCTGGACCATGTAGCTCAAGCCTGTCACTAATTATGATTTTCCCGCCTTACTTTCTGAGCACTGAGCTGACAGGTGTACACTATGGTGCCCAGCTTGTTGAGGAGCAGCTAGACTATTTCCCAACACAATTCTATTCACCATTCTAACAACACAAAGTTGTTAGTTGATGTTTGTATAACAAACATTCATGAAAACATTGTATTGCTCTTCACAGGTCTTGGGGCTTACCTGTAATACCAGCACTCAGAAGGTTGAGGCAGGAGGATTACCCCAAGTTCAAGACCAGCTGAGGCTACATGGTGAATTTAAAACCAGCCTGGACTACTTACTAAAACCCTGTCTGAAAAACCAAACCAAACCAAACCCTCTAGTGCTCTTATACACCTCCTTATTTCTCTTTGGCTAATGCAGAGCTAGTGAAAGCTAAAGCTATATCTCCCCTTCTGGGCTGGGGAGATAGCTCAGTAGAATAAACACTTGCCTGGCAAGTGCAAGGTATGGAGTCCAATCCCCAGTACTGCATTAAAACAAACAAACAAACAAACAAAAAAACTCCCTCCTCCAGGCTCGCTTCACGACCCCTGGCTGGGCCAGTACCTTGTGACCTCCTTGGGCCTAGCTGCCCCCTGCATGTGTACATCAGGCCCGGGCTTTAAGTGCCACCTCCACTGGGGCAAAAGCCCAGGGCTTTGTCCTGATGGGACTAGGGCCCTTTGCACAAACCCAAGAACAGCTGTGTGGGCTCTAGAGCCTGACCTGGTAATGAGAAATTTTGGATAGAATTCATGAATGGTACTGAATGGTGATCCACATCTGCCAGGCAGCTGTTGTGGAATGTGATTGTTCATTCAGGGAGTCAAGGTTTGGGTTTTTTGTTTTGTTGGGATGGTCTCATTTTGTAGCCCAGGCTGCCTAAGATCTTGTGGTGATCCTCCTGCCTCAGCCTCCTAAGTGCTGTGATTACAGGTATCCACAATTACGGCCCGGCTGGTTTTGGAGTTTTTTTTTCTTTTGGTGGAACCAGGGATTGAGTTTAGGCCCTTGCACTTGCCAGGCAAGTGCTTATTCTACTGAGCCATCTCCCCAGCCCCCAACTGAAACACTCAATTTTCTTTTTCTTGTTTTGGAGTTTTCTTTTTCTGCCAATTCTTGGAATTGAATCTAGGACCTTAATTCTTTTTTCTTTTCTTTTTTGGCGGAACTGGGGATTGAACTCAGACCCTTGCACTTGCCAAGGAAGCACTTATTCTACTGAGCCATCTCCCTGGTCCCTCTTGTTTTTTGAGACAGGGTCTTGCTGTGTTGCCCAGTCTGGTCTTATACTAGCAATCCTCCTACCTCAGTCTCCCACAGAGCTGGAATTCCAGGCTGGGTTAGGGGCCTGGGGAAAGGCTCTAGTGGACTTCCAGCCCCAAATGGTAGGGACTATTTATTTGTCTGTACTGGGGATTAAACTTGGGACCTTGGGTTTGCCTGGTAGGTGCTTAAACCACTGAACTATATCTCCAGCCCTTTATTTATTTGGTACAGGATCTACACAGCTTGGACTCATAGTGATACTGTCTCAGCCTCCCCAGCACTGAGATTATAGGCATGTGCCACCATGTCCGATTTTTGTGGCCAGCTCAGCATGAGGCCAGCACAGCATGGGGTACCAGGGATCGAACCTGGCCCTTGTGCTTGCCAGGCAAGCACTTAGACTGCTGAGCTATCTCCCTGGCCCAGGGAATATTTATTGAGTGCCTGCTTTGTGCCAGGCTGTGCTTTAGGGGCTCAGGGACGCTAAAGGGAATGTGACAGCTTCCATGAATATCTGACGCTCTGCTAGTGGAGGGCAGACTGTAGGTAGCAAATGACTGGGTGATCAGGCCAGGGTAGTAACTGCTGGAGGGAAGAGGCAAGGAGCTAGGAGGGGGTCGGGTCCAGCTCAGCACCCAGGGTCCATCCCTACAACCTCCCCAAGATAAAGAACTCGAGAAGGGCCAACCTCACTCCTAAGGGCTTCCAGGAACTCAACGTGTTAACAGACTTGTGGCCAGCCGTGGTGGTGCATGCTCTGGAGGCCGAAGCAGGAGGATCGCTGTCCTGTCATGAGTGCAAAGTTAGTTTGAGCTACATAGTGAAACTGTCTTAAGAAACAAAAGCCAAATGATACTTTGAGGTGCCTGAAGGGTCCTTCAGTCCCGGCCCCACGTTCTCTCTCTCCCATGACGCGTACACAGGAGAATCTCTGTAGGATTTTTATTGGGGGAGGACCTGGGCGTAGTGGAGAAGTCTCTGCTCAGGCATGGCCCTCAGGAGCTCAATAGAAGGTGGCTTTGAACTTCTCCTGCACTTTGCTGAATGTCTCTGAAAACCAGCTCCTGTGGGGAGACACGGGATGTGTCACTGTATGCGGCCACCCCCAGGATGTCCCCACCACACCCCACTCATCTTCCCTGTCCTGAATTTCTGTCCCCACAGTGGGATGAAGACTCCTGAATGGGACACTGTCTGTGCCTCACTCAGTTTCCCCAGATGGACCAGGGCAACGATGCTAAACCTCTTGACCTGCATTTTCTTTTTCTTTTTTTGGCGGAACTGGGGGTTGAACTCAGGCCCTTGCGCTTGCCAGGGAAGTATTTATTTCACTGAGCCATCTCCCTGGACCCTTGACCCGCATTTTCAAGGTCTACCATCTTTTTTTTTTTTTTTTATGTATTTAGTACAGGGTCTACAGAGCCTCACTACACAGACTGGACTCTGTAGTGATTCTCCTGTTTTCAGCCTCCCAAGTGCTGGGATCATAGGCACGTACCCCCACGCTGCACTGCTGAGCTACACCCCAGCACTCTAGCTTTTTACAGTAATGCATCGCTCCCCATGCTGCATGCCTGCGCATAGCAGGTGTGTCCTAAGTATCTGTGAAGCCGGGCATGGTGGCACATAATGATAAGTTTTAGCCCTCCGAGGCTAAAGCAGGAGGATCATTGCGAGTTCAAGGCCAGCCTAATGGAACATTTGCAATCTGTCAGGTACATATTTTTCTGTGCCACCCACTTTACAGGTGAAGAAGCTGAGGTTCACAGGGATGGCCCTTGCTAAGAGCGCATGGACACTGTGTGGACACCAGCCAGTACCAGCTGCGAACGTGGCAAGGCTTGGATCAGAAAACCTGTCCCCTGCTTGTTTTTTTTTTTTTTTTTTTTTTTTTTGGTGGAACTGCTGAGTGAACTCAGGCCCTTGCGCTTGCCAGGGAAGAGCTCATTCTACTGAACCACACCACTGGCCCTTGGCCCCTGCTTCTGAGCACCCCGAGATCTAGCTCTGTGACCACAGCAAGCTAGATCCGTCGTGAGCCACTGTTGCCCTGGGAAGGGTCCTGACCGGGTTTTGGCAGGAAGGTCACTCTGCTTGATGCGCTCGATGGCTGCCCGGGCCTTGTCCTCCAGGGTGCTCCCCAACTCCTTCAGCTTGGTCGGGATGTCCTCCCAGGTGCTGGTGAGGTCTGGGGCAGCCTGTGCTGGGGCTGGGCCTGTAGGGAATGAGTGGAGGGTGAGGAAATGTCAGTCACCTGAGAAGGCTTCATGGGTAGACAAGATGATCCTGGAATGTGTTTCTCGGGAGAGGCAGAATTAGGGTGCAGGAGAGCACTGGAGGGGTCCCATGGGGCTCCAGCTGCTGGGTTTCTTCCTCAGCAACATCTCTCTGGCCTGAAAGGCGGGACAGCCAATCCCCAAAGGGTAGGAGCCCTCTGCCAACAGTCACTGGCCAATTTGCCATCTGTGGAACTGAGCTCAGTTAATCTAGAAGCCCACCTGGCAGGTGAGTTGGGTTTGGTCAAGAGACCCAGAAGGTTTCCCAGAGCTCTCAAGGATCTGCCAACCCTGGACCCTGGCCAGCTTCACACTCCCAAACCTCACACTCCCCCATTCTCTCAGGCCACCTTTTGTGTTTGTTTCTTGGGGCACTGGGAACCCAGGCCCTACACACTGAACTGCATCCTAGACCCTTTCACATTTTATTTGTATATATTTTTGTCTTGTCTTGTTTTGATTTTTTTTTTTTTTGTCTTTTTGAGACAGGGTCTCAGTATGCAGTTCAGGCTGGCCTTACGCTCACTTTGTAGCTCAGGCTGGTCTCGAACTCACAACAATCCTCCTGCCTCAGCCTCCCAAGTGCTGGGATTACAGGCATGCACCACCACACCCAACCCTTTGTTTTGATTTTTCTGACAAGGTCTACATAGCCCAAGGGGGCCTGGAATTTAGGGGAATCCTCCTGCCTCAGCTTCCCAAGTGCTGGGATTACAGGTGTGCACGTCCGGTTTGTATTTTATATTTCGCGACAGGGTCTTTTTAAAATCACAAAGTTGCCCAGGCTGGGCTCCAATTCTCAAAGCTCCCACCTCGCGGCTGAGGTTGACGGTCTCACACCGGAACTCTTACCTTCCAAAGCCATGAACAGGACGAGTGCCAGGACGGGCAGCGAGAGCAAGAGCCTCATGTCTGCAGAGGAGACCCTAGCGGAGGTGTGGGGGTCAGTGGGCTGCTTCCTCCCCACTGCCACGCCTCAGCCCACTCTTCAGCTCAGCAAACGGGCCTCCCTGACTCCCTCCCAGCGCCCAGCACCCACCTGGACCAGAGCTCCGGACAGTGGCGCTGTGCAGTGGGTGAGGCTGCGGCGCGGCCTTTAATCCCTGGGGAGGGGGCGGGGCGTCCGCCCTCCCAGCCGCCCCGCGCCCACCTCCCCTGCTCCGACCTTTCCAATGGGCCTGGCGGCCGATGCTCCGCACCCCTACCTCCCACCTCCGTGATTGTGACCTCAGCCTGCCCAGCCTCTGACCCTCAGGATAGCCCCCACCCTCTTCCAATGGTGCTTTCCTAACCAGGGGCTCTCAGGGACAGCCCCATGGGTCTCATCCCCAGCTCCCTTTGGGTCCCCAGCCGCCTTTCCCCCTGTCCCTTCCCTCCTCGCTCTATTTTTTTTTTTTTTTTTTTTTTTTGGCAGAACTGGGAATTGAACTCAGACCCTTGCGCTTGCCAGGGAAGCGCTTATTCTACTGAGTCATCTCCCCAGCCCAAAAAACTGAGCTAATGGGCAGGCCCCCTCTTCTTCAGACAGGGTATTGCTGGGTAGTTTATGTAGTTCAGGGCAGCCTTGAACTCACTGTGTAGCACAGACTGGCCTGGAACTCATGGTGGTCCTCCTGCCTCAGCCTCCTAGGCTTATTGGCACACATCATAGGGCCTGAATCTAGGGAGGGGTCTTCTTTTTTTTTTGGCGGAACCGGGGATTGATTTAGGCCCTTGCACTTGCAAGGCAAGCGTTTATTCCAGTGGGCCATCTCCCCAACCCTGGGGTTTTATTTCTTTCTAATTTTCATTTCCGTTACTTTGCAGTACACAATGAGTCCCTTCATCGTTGAGCGTTGGTGTGTGTCTGTAACACAACTTTCTTCTTTTCACATCCCTTCTCCTCTGGGCTGTGTTCTTCAGTTTACAAGCTCCAGCCTTGCTTCTTTCCATCTTTCCTGGTATGCATTTCTTCCGCCTGTCTGAGCTGCTGAAGGGGACCCCCTACCCCCCACCCCCGCTGTGCGTCTGGTCCCTACTTCCTTCCCCAGCCCCCATCCCTGCCCACACTGCATTTGCTCTCTCTGGCTCCCAGCCCCCTCCAGCACATCCTTCCCACTGGGCGCCTCTGACCGCTAGTGACCCCGCAGCTGGTGGGGAGGTTGGCTGGCCTTGGGCCCCTGGCTACCGCGTGCCAGCACTGAGGTAGCGTAGTTGTGAAAGGGACTGCACAGATGCCAGCCTGGCAGCATTGCAACATGCCCGGGTCGCCTGGGCTGAGCTTCCAGTCCCTTTGGGCCCCAGACCGTACTGCTCTGCTTCCTCTCAGAGCCTAGCTTGCTCCCCAGACACCCAGGCACCCAATCTGTGTCCTTTTTTATTTTTTTCTTTTTGAAACAGCAGCTCTTCACGCATTCAGGACCTTCCTTGAACTCATTATGTAGTCCAGGCAGGCCTTAAACTTTAGGTGATTGTTCTGCCTCAGTCTCCTGCATGCTAGATTACAGGCTTCCGCTACCACATCTAGCTCCTGAGGTCCTGACTTCTATAAGGCTAGACCTGCAGCCCCCGTTTTGCCAGTCTCACCGTCTCTCAGCCACTCGGTTTCCATTTTATAGATGGGGAAACTGAAGCACAGGCAAGCACCTTCTAGGATTAGTGAGAGGTAAGCGAGGGTTCTTGGTCCTCTCCCTTCTCCTCTGACTCCTGGCTGTCTCCTTGGAGCTCCCTGCTGGGGTCAGCCCAGCCCACCCCACCTACAGCACTCCCTTGCCAGTCCCGGTACCTGACTTCCTCTAGCCTGTCTCAGCTCCCAAGGCCTGACTGGGGCTGCTGCAAGGTGGAGCCCCATCATGTCAGCTTAAGTTCCCCACTCACAACCAGGCATGGTGGCACAGCCTGAAATCCTAGCTGCTCTGGAAGCTGGGGCAGAAGGATCTCACATCTGAGTCCTGCCTGGGTGGGTGCGTAAGATGTCAGGGAGCACAGCACCTGCCTAGCAAGCATAAGGTCCTGAGTTTGATTCCCAGTACAAGAAAAATGAAACAAAACAAAAAGGATTTAGCAAGACTTTGGGGATGCAGTTCAGTGTGAAGGATTTAGGGTCTCTCCCCAGACACACACACACACACACACACACACACACACACACACCCCGGTGCTTCTGAGTATTCAACATTGACCACTTAGCTATGTGTTGTGTCACACCCAGTATTGTGGAGGCTGAAGATTGTTATGAGTTCAAGACCAGCCTGTGCTACAAAGTGAGCTCAAGGCCGGCTGAGCTGCATAGTGAGACCCTGTCTCAAGGCAAAAAAGGGCCTGGAGATGGGTCAGTAGAATAAGTGCTTGCCTGGGAAGGGCAAGGGCAAGGGCATGAATTCAATTCCCAGTTCCGCCAAAAACAAACCAAAAATTCATAATAAAAATAAAGTAAGATCTACCACTTAAAAGGGCTGAGGCCGCGTTCCTCATCAACAGGAGAAAACTGAGGCCTGGGTGGGCGCGGTGAGGCCCTGGACAACAGCCCCATTCGTCTGAGTCATCTCTGGGAAGGGAGCCGCCTCCACGCAGGTGCCTGGAGCTTGCCAGGAAATCACAGCGCTCCAGCTGTGCCAAAAGCAGCAGGGGGCGGGCCAGGCCCCCAGACTCAAGCCCTAGCCTGCCCCGGGCTGAGAACTGAGGGGGTGGGAGGGGATCGAGCAGCGTGCCAGGTTCCGCCTGGCTGCGGGCTCACGGCCTGGCTCCCCGTGCAGACTCCTGTCTCCCCAGGTCCTGAGCCACCTCAGGCTACAGGATCCGGCACCATCGAGGGGCACTGGAGAAGACAAAGCTGGACAACTGCAGGGCACGACGGCACGTGCCTGTGATCCGGGGGTCTCTAGCAGGCTGAAGGAGAAGGATCCCGCGTGCAGACTGGGGTACATAGTGGACAACACAGCTGGAGGAGCAGGGCCAGGCTGCAAGTGTCTGGGGGGATGCGATACCCAGCTAACCCAGCGGAGGCAGTGGTGGACACCAACGCAGGCTTGAGGGAGGAGAAAGAGAAAGCAAGGCCAGGCAAGAGCAGGGCCCGGGGCAGAAGCGTAGGAGGGAGAGATAACAGAGCTGAGGAAAAACAGGAGGAGAAAATAAGCCTGAAGGGGTGGGGATAGCCTGTGAAAAACAAGGCTCTGCTCTCGGGGCATTTCGGGTCAGTGACTCCGGGTATTGGGGTATTGGGATGGGAAAACTAGCCAGGCACCGCGTGGCTGTCTCATCCTCAGCCTATAATCCCAGCTGCCTGGGAGGCCGAGGCAGGATAATGGAAATTTAGAGGTCAGTCTGGCCAAGTTAGCAAGAGATCCTCGTGTCAAAAAAATATATATAAACAAAATATTAAAAAAAAAAATTAAAAGGGCTGGGGTAGCAGGGCTGCTGAGAATGCAGTTCCCTGTGAAGGGCCCGGGTCCTCTCCTCTACTGCAATAGTGAGGCCAAGCTGGTGCCAAGAATTGCGAAGCCCTCCAGGATTGTTTACTCTCTACCGAGATGGAAAGAAAAGAGCTCGAGATGGAAAGAAAAGAGCTCGAAGGAACAGAAGGCAGCAGAAACAAAAATAAAGGGAGCTGGGCCAAGTGGCACACGCCTATAATCCCAGTCATCTCGGAGGCTGAGGCAGGCATGTTCTGGCTAAACTGAGACAGTCAAAAGTAAGCAAAAAAAAAAAAAGCCGGGCATGGTGGCGCATGCCTGTAATCCCAGCACTCGGGAGGCGGAGGCAGGAGGATTGTTGTGAGTTCGAGACCAGCCTGAGCTACAAAGTGAGCTTAAGGCCAGCCTGAACTGCATAGTGAGACCCTGTCTCAAAATGACAAAAAAAAAAAGTAAGCAAAAAAAGGGCTGGGGATGTAGATCGGGAGTACAACACCCACACTTCACCTTCACCTGAAAATAAGCAGGGGTAGCTCAGTGCAAAGGCCTTGGGTTCAATTCCCAGTATCATTAAAAAAAAAAAAAAAAAGACCAAACAAAATTTAGAAAAAGAGGTAAACCTGAGAGCTGAAACAAGAGCAGGAAGACTCCTCCCTCCCCCACACCATCAAATACCGGGAACTACAAGACCAGTGTGGGGAAAGAGAAACTGAGGCAAAGCTACTAAGAATCACTCAGAAGCCCAGTTAGAGGCGCACGAATCTTTTATTCTTTATTAATTGAGGCCCCTCCAGGAGGCCGGCAGGGTGGGGCAGGGCTGCGGTTGGCTGTGGGGCAGAGCTGGGTCGGGGTGGGTAATTGTGCTCAGGGTTTCTGGCTGGGCGTGGGGGTGCTGGCGCCCACGGCCGCCTGCACCTTCTCGATGAGATCGGCCCACTGGCGCCGCATGTCTTCCACCATGGGCTCGAACCAGCCCTTGAGGCGCGCCTGGAAGGCCTCGGCCTGCTCCTCCATCTTGACGCGCACCTCCTCCATCTGCTCGCGCACCTCCTCCAGGCGGTCGCGGGCCTGGCTTCCCACCTCCTCCAGCCGCCCGCGCAGCCGCTTGCCCCAGGCCTGCGCGCGCTCCTGCAGCGGCTGGCTCGTCAGGGCGGCGCGCGCTCGGCTCTGCTCCACCAGGGACTCCAGGCGCTCGCGGACAGCGCTCACGCTGCGCTCGGCTCCCTCGCTGGCACCGTCCTTGTACACAGCCAGGCGTTTCTGCAGGTCCTCGGCGTCGCGCAGCAGCTTCTTGCGCAGCTTGCGCAGGTGCGAGGCCAGACGTGCACGCAGCTCCTCGGCGCTCTGGCCCAGCATGGCCTGCATCTCGCTGCGGTACTGTGCCAGGCGGTTGCGCACCTCCTCCATGTCGGCCCCGAGCCGCGCCTGCGCGGCCTGCAGCTCCTTGGACAGCCGGGCCTTCGTGTCCTCCGCCATGGGTACTAGTTCTTGCTCTAGCTCAGATTTGTAGGCCTTCACCGCCTTCATGGTGTCTTCCATGAGCACCCTGTGGCCGGGGGAGGGGGGGGGGACACCCAAAGGAGGTCAAGGAGGCAGGGAAGAGAGGTCCAGAGGGGAGACAGATGCAGAAGCAGAGAACCAGAGAGGTGAAGCAACGGGGCAGAAGCCGGATGTAGTGGATTATGTTTGTGATCTCAGCACTCTGGGAGGCCAAGGCAGGAGGATTCCAGAGTGCAAGATCCAGCCGGGCCCAGGCAAGGCAGACATCTCAACATTAATAATGGGCTAGTGAGGCTCGGACATGGCTCAGTTGTAGAGCCTTTGCCTACCACTTGTCATACCCAGAGACCAATTGCTAGTACCAAGAAAGGGCAAGGCCAGTACTAAGGCGTGGGGCTTGATCCTCAGTGGGAGGAAAAGAAAGAAAAAAGAAAGCAAAGGAAAGAGATAGCAATGAGGATGAAAGAGAAAGTGTCCACAGGCCCAGGGGCACCACCCATTGCCAGGGTACAGGCCAGCTTGGGGCACTCACGTCAGTTCCTGGGTGACCTGGGAGCTGAGCAGCTCCTCCTGCACCTGGTCAGACAGGGTCTGCACCCAGCGCAGGTAATCCCAGAAGCGGCCCAGCGCCAGCTCCCAGGGCTGATCACTCTTCCGCACCGCTGGCTCTAGTGCCTCCGGCTCTGGCTGCACATCTGCCTGGCATCCTGTGAGGAGCAAGTTTAAGCAAGGCTGGGTCAGGGCCCCTGTGCTCCATCCTGCAACAGGACTCTGCCCAGATGGGGTGCTGCTTAAATGGTGTTCTCTTCTGGGGATCCTTGGGGGCTGGAGTGCATTTATTCATATGATAAAAAAAAGTCTTTGAAGAGAAGATCTCCCCGTGTAGTTAAAATCGGTCTTGAACTCACTATATAGTCCAGGCAGCTGGCCTTAAATCTAGAGATCTTCCTGCCTCAGTCTTTTTTTGGGGAGGAGGCTTACATTTTTATTTATTTTTCTGGTGGAACTGGGGATTGAACTCAGGCCCTTGCGCTTTCCAGGGAAGGGCTTATTCCACTGAGCCATCTCTGGGCCCTGCCTCAGTCTTTTAAATGCTGAGATTACAGGCTTGCACCACCACGCCCAGTAAGCACATACTGTTCTTCGGTGCCTCATGAAGGACTATGTGTCGTGACAGAATAAAAGCCCATCACAGCCCACTACTACTGGACAACAAAGCTTTAGGAACGGACAATTACAGGGGTAATGGCCATAATATGGGTGGAAAACAGGCCCAGGGAGAGTAAAACAGTTGCTCAGAGCTGGTGAATGTCCGGGAACCTCAGCCGTGGCCTCTGAATCACGGGGGTCATGGGCCAACAGAAGAGAGGATCCTGGACTTCAAGGGGGCCTGAGAGTGGAGAGAGTGTTGCAGTGGGGACCTGAACAGGCCCCGCCCCATACCTGCCAGAAGCGTGACCACCAGCACAGTGCATAGGACCTTCATCTTCAGGCCTGCAATTGGTCAGCCTAGGGAGGAAGGAACTGTCAATCAGCAAGTGAAAACTCCGCCCACCTCACCCGCTTCCAGCGCCTGGCCCCTGCCCCATCCTAATCTGCACACTCTCCAGAGCCGCCCAGCCTAACCCAATCACAAAACACCAAGCCCCAGCCCCCCGGGTCTACTTAACTCTGTTGCTTTGTCTTTTGCTATCTCTCCATCCCCCAGGTCAGCTGCCAAAATTCCATCTCCCTTTCCTGGGTTCAAATTCCACTCCAACGCCCCAGCTCCATTTGAAGCCAGGCTGGGCTCCGCGGTAGTGTCTGAGCGTTCAAAGCTCCAAGCCTGCGTCAGAGCGCAGCTCTCCATACCCAGAAGCTCTCCATACCCAGAGATCAATTGCTAGAAGGTTGATTTAACCCTCGAGGAAAAGTCCTCCTTCAGACTGGTCGGGCCACCCACCCTTGCGCCACTGGAGACGGAAACCTCAGAACCACTGGGGCATCCAGTAGGTGTTCAACAAATGACAATTAGGGCTTTGACTGGTGCGGGTCCTGGTTCTCACTCCAGGGCCTGGGCCCTTCCCTGGGTCCAGTCCCCAGCTTCCGTCTGTTCTGTCTAGGTACTGGCCAGATACTTTTTGTTCCCTGCTCGTCCCAGGGGGCTCCCCTGAGCTTCCCGCCTTCTCTTCCTTGCCTCCCACTCTTCCTGGAGCCCAGGGGGTCCTGAGGTCCCAGGCCATATCTCACCAAGGATCCTTCGGTGGTCCTCCGCCCGACGGCTTCTCTCGCCAACCACTGCAGGAAATATTTCTTCGATCTCCGCAGGTTCTGAGCAGGTCTGCTGGATCCCGGACTCCTCCAATTTATAGGGCTCCCCTGCCCCGCCTTTCCCTGGGCCAGCCCCCTGTCACGAGGCGGTTATCCTCCCTCCCCACACAAGGGGTGGGGAGAGGGAGGGATGTGGGGCTAGAGGTATTGTCCCCCCACCCCACCGCTCCCATTCTCTACAAAGGAGATGAACCTTCACCCAGTAGCCTGGGGTGCTGAGTGTCCTGACCCTCCCAGTGGTCAGATGAGTACAGCGGGGGGGGGGGTCGTGGGTAGAAATGGGGGAAGGCTAAGTGAAACGTGGTCTTCAACTCAGTTTCCTCTTAGGCGCAGGCGAAGGAGCCCCCCCTTCCCCACTTGTGAAATGGGAACTCAGCGTCCCATTAGCACAGGCAGAATGGACAGATCAGATCCAGGAGCCGCCTTTGCTGCGCTGTTCCTCAGGGTTTGAGGTGGCAATGCCCGGCGAGGACTCAGAGAGTACTGTCCCGGCTTGAAGCCCAGCTCTACCAGTTGCCGGCGGTGTGGCCTTGGGCAGATGATTCAGCCTCTCTGGGCTGCGTTTTACCCGTAAAACTGAAGAGCAGGGTATGGAGAAATAGCTCAAAGCACATATCTGGAAAGCACAAGGTCCCAGAGTTCGATCCCCACCACCCCACCCCGTGTTGTGCCATCCCGGAAATCCAGTGTGTTAGTGCACACTAATCCCAGCACTCAGGAGGATCTCTACAAGTTCAAGACCAGCCTGGGTGCTACAAAAATGAGCACAGGGCCAACCCGAGCTGCAGTGTGGTCTTGCCATACACACAAAAAGAACAGCAGTGGGCGTCAGTGGTGCAAATTGGTAATTCCAGCCTTCTCTGGGAAGCCAAACCAGATCAGCCTAGCTCTAGTTAGCATGTAATGGAGAGGCGGGCACACTAGGATCCTAAGGACCAGTGACTACACCACCCAGGCCCAGTCTGTTTGCTTTAAACTCAGGACAGGTGGGTGATATCTCAGGGTAATTTGGGAATCTCTACTCACTAGTTCCCCCAAACTCTTAGTGTAGGCAGGGTTTAGTTCCTCTCTGGAGCCGGGGCATTGATTTGCCTCCACTTAGCAAAATCCTGACTCCCAGTTAACCCAAGGGGTTCCTTCAGACAGACCTTCGCAGTTCAAGCCTTTATCATCCTGAAGCTTGAATCCTTTTTAAAAATATAACGGGATTGAACTCAGGCCCTTGAGCTTGCCAGGCAAGAGTTTATTCTATTGAGCTATTTCTTTTTCCGTCTTTTTGAGATAGAGTCTCACTATGCAGTTCAGGCTGGTCTCAAACTCACAAGTTTTCCTGCCTCGGCCTCCCAAGTGCTGGGATTACAGGTATGCACCACCACGCCCAACTCCTTTGAATCCTTTTTGAGACAGGTATCACTCTGTATCTTAGGCTGGCCTTGAACTCGCAATCCTCCCCAGTGATGGAATTACAGACGGGTACCATGCCTGGCTCGAATCCTTCCTGCAGCTCCTGGAAACTCAAAGCCCCAAGCCCCACATTCTCTGCCTTTTCTGGGATCAGGAGACCCTGGGGCCAGTTCTACCACAACCTGCACTCGGAGTTCTGGTAGTTTGCTGGAGCAAAGTCCCCTGCAGCCATTCTGGCCAGGTCACCACGGGGTGAGTGACCTCAGAACCCCACTGTGCGGGCAAGGAAAGGCGTGTAATGTGCCCAGGAAGAAGTCATGGGGTGCCTGTGTGATCCTGGGCCGGGAAGCCCCCACCAGCGCGCCTGTGGCACCAATGCCCCCTGCCGGTGGCCACGAGAAAGTCCGGGCGAATTGTAGACACTGGAGAAAAGCAGGCCCTCATCTGTTTTTTCCCCCATGTATATTTTTTGTATTTTTCTTTTTTTTTTTTTTTTTTCTGTAAAATGTCTCGGTTCTTCCATAACTTATAAACATGATTTATACCGAGGAGTAGAGGGGAGGGCGGGCGGGATGGGCTGGCGGCAGGGCGCTCCTCTTGCTGCCCCTCGGGCGGCTCCACGGGACACCACGCCGCTCCTCCCTGAGGTTGTGCAGCCGTCTCTGCCCTGGCGCTCATGCTCGAAGCTCCTGGACTCTGAATCCTCTGGGGCTGCCCAGGCCCTCTGGGCTCGCTGCCACTTGCACTCAGAACCCTCGGTCCCAGGGCCCCTCCTTAGCTGCGGGGTAGTGGCCCCCTCCTTTCCGATGCCCCCGACCCCCAGGAGGGAGGGAAAGGAGGGGGCTGGGCGCCCACCGCGGGGAGGGACGGAGGCGCGTTCTGAGGGCGCAGGCTCAGCCGATGGTGAGGCCGAAACCACACTGGAACTTGTTCTTGCGGTGGTTCAGGAAGGCCCCGAGCGCCAGCGTCAGGGGCAGTGGCGGCAGCTTCTTCTCCAGAGTGGCTCCCACGATCCAGTTGCTGTCCACGGAGCCTGGGGTGGGGGAGGACACAGCTGTGATGATGAGCTGTCCCCACTGTCCATCTTGCCCCAGAAGGGGACAGGAGCGCACCCTTTGTGAAGACTGCACACCACAAGCTCACCGACCCGCGAGCAGATGGCCTGAGCTCCAGCTCTGCCTGCTGACCACAGGCCTGCAGAGAACCCGCCCAGCCTGCTCCTGCTGAGTCATTATCTTGCCCTTGATCTCTTTGGAGACTAGGCCCGGACAGAGCAGTGCTCAACAATGGCTGTTTCAAGACTGAAATTCCCTCTAAGATCTAGACAGTGAGTGGAACCTTCCAAATGGGCAAGGGCACCATGGATTCTGAACCCATATGCCAGGGGCAGCCCTTTGCTTGGTGGGCAGGGAAGGTCCTATACACTGCTGTCTTCTGTTACTTCATTTGGCCTCCACACCCACTGACTGCTGAGTCACTTTTATCTATTTTCTAAGCAAGGACATTGAAGACTTCACCTTTGAAGAGGAGGTTGGCCTTGGGCAGGTCCAGCTGGTACCCGAAGGAGACACTGGTATCCTGCATCCTTGTGCTGGCCTCAAACTCCACGCCCACCTGCAGCTGGAGGAACCAGGACAAGGCCTGAGGGTGAGCGCCTGCCTGAATACCCAGCCTGGGAGATGTAGTGGTCACCCCACCTGCTCACCTGGTCGCTGGCTTTGTGGTAGTATGTTGCATGCATGCCCGCCTGGCCTAGTGTCACTGTTGCCAACCAGTTGTTTACTGAAAGAGAGCAGGGTGAGGGGTGGGGGCAGGTCACAGGGGGACATGGCTATGTGAGCACCTAGGTTGCATGTTCACCCTTGGGGACCTGCCCCCCAGGCCCTCCTCCCGCAGACCCAGGGGTCCAGGCCCAGCTCACGTGTGTATTTCCCAGCTAGAGACATGACGGTGCCCTCCTCTCCAGGCCGCCGGTGGTAGACCAGTTCTCCGCCCAGGGCCAGACAGGGTGTGATGCTCTGGAGGTAGTGGGCCACAAGGATTCCTGTGGGGAGGTGGTGGCCTGTCACACTGAGGTCAGCCTCCTGCTCTATTGCAGCTGGGACCTCATTCCCCCTACACAGCCCCATGCAGAAATTGGGAAGACAGTGGCTGGGTCACAGCTGGGGTGAGGTCCTAGCTGTTCCTACCACAATCTAGTTACTGCCTGAAGGTATGATGAAGGTAGAACAGTATAGTCTCCCTATACTGTTGGTGGCTGCTGGAGTCCAAGCTTCAGGTCTTCTGTCAGCAGCAGCAGTGCCACCCCTGTCTGACACTGGTCTTGCTTGCTAAGGACATATCACACATGTGGTACTCTAGGGTGGTGGAACCAGGTGGAAGCAAGTGGAGAGAGAGTGATTGACAGGCACGAAGGAAATGAATGACATCAGGTGAGGAAGCCAGGGAGCTGGAAATGCCAGACCTAGGCTGCAGAGTGGCTCAAGAGCAGAGCCCCAAGCATGCTCAGGGCTGGTGCCATTCCCAGCACTGAGTAAGAGAAAAAAGAAACAAATGGAAAAAGAGACTGATGACTCCTTAGTGAGAACACCCCCGTGCAGGACAAGGTTTCCATGGTGGGACCCTGTGATGAGACAAGCACAGGTGAGTACAGACCAGAGGGGCCATCTGCTGGCAGAGATCCCCATAAAGGGGGAGAGAGGGGAATGGAGCCTCTCTCCCTAGACACAAACCCTGCCTCAGGACCTCTCCCTGAAGCTTGAGCAGCACAGCTCTGCTGGGACACAGCATGCAACTAAGAGGACTGGGAGCCACCTACACTTAAGAGCGGACAGCACAGATGGCCTGATCCATCTGTGGGACCCATGAGGTCACAGTACTACTTTTCCCTAGGCAACAACATGGGGCAGGAATCTCTGCAGTGACAGATCCCACTTGGTCCTCAGTGCTCCAAAGGTCTCTGCTACTGCCCCAGCCTCTCCCATCCTGGACATGGGCTCTGCCCAAGCTGCACCTCATGGGAAACCCTCCTTAGGTATACCAGCCCACATCCAGCCCAAAGTTCTCAGCCAGCAGTCACTCTTGTACTGGAGAGATCCCTGCGGGCCTGACCTGGGGAGGCCGGCCTGCTCCAGGTGAGTGTGGCAAGGGTGCACAGCGTGGTGGAGAAGCGGGCTAGTTTGTGGAGTTTGGTTTTTTTTTGTCTTTTTGAGACAGGGTCTCAGTATGTACTTCAGGCTGGCCTTGAACTCACAACAATCCTCCTGCCTCAGCCTCCTGAGTGCTGGGATTATAGGCATGCGTCACCACACCCGGCAGTTTTTTTTTTTTTTTTTTTAAACTGCAGTACAGGGGATCAAATTTGGGACCTTGTGCTTGCCAGGCAGGTGCTTAAGCTGCTGAGCTATATCCCCAGCCCAGAGGTTGATTTTTTTTTAGGGATTTGTGTATGTGGTCATAGGACAAGTCCTTTGATATGTGTGTTTTCTTTAGTTTTGGAGACAGCATTTTGCTGTGTAAGCCCAGGCTATTCTTCAACTTGCAGCAATCCTCCTGCCTCAGCCCTAGTTTGGTTTTTTTTTTGAAAATTTTATTGAAGCTGGGCATGGTGGCAGAGCCTATAACCCTAGTACTCTGGAACCTAAGATGGAATGATTACTGCAAGTTTAAGATTAGCCTAGGTGAGTTCAAGGGCAACCTGGGAGACCCTATATCATAAAGCCCAAAATAAACATATTTGAGACTGGTTTCTCTAAACTGCACGCTGGACTCAAACTTGTGATCCTCCCATGTCAGCCATCCAAGTCACTGGGGTTACAGGCATGCACTACCACACGTGGCCCATGGCGCCTTTTTGAGGGTGCCCCCTCTTTCCTCAAATTCCCTGAGAAGTCCTCCCCTGCTAGACAGTGTCAATTTACAGAGGCTGTAAAGACAGATCCTTCAAAGCAAAATTAACTCTTTACCAAGGGGATTTCTTTGTTGCTTTGAGACAAAATGGGTGTGAGGTAGGTTGGCCTTCCACGTGTAGTGATTTTGCCTCAGCCTCCAGAGCTGGGCTTCCTGGCCTGCGTCATCATGCCTGGCTCCCAGGGGGTATTTCTTGAGTAGGAACCCACTGTGTCAATACTATTTTTAAAAGCAAGAGCCGGGTGTGGTGGCGCACACCTGTCATTCCAGCACTCAAGATGAGGCAGGAGAATCACCCCAAGTTCAAGGTCAGCCTGGAGTATTGTGAGACCTCATCTCAAAATGAAAAACAATGAAGGAAAAATGTCTCTAGCCAGGTGCAGCAGTGCATGCCAGCAAGCCTAACTACTCAGGAGGTGGAGGCAAGGGGATCACGACGTTAAGGTCAACCCGGGTGTATAATAAAACTGTTTCAAAATAAAACTTAAAATGGGCTGAAATGGAGCTGTGGAGATAACTCAGTGGTCTAAGCACCTGCCTGGTAAGCATAAAGACCCGGGTTTGATCCCCTGTACCATGTGCTCTGCTGGCCCTGACCCAGGTGCACCAAGCCAGCCAGCAAGACTGAGACCCTGTACCAAATATATTAAAAAGTTAAAGGGTGAGGCAGAAGTATTGAAGAGACCTTATAGCCAGCTTGGCTGAGGCAGAAGTATTGAAGGGAGCTTACAGCCAGCTTGGGCTACATGACTTTCAAAAAGCAAAAAAGGAGGCCTGCCAGGTAGCTCAGTTGTTTAAGCCCTGCTCATACAAAGTTCAATCCCCAGCTCCACCTGCCTTACCAGACCGGCCCTTAAAAGGCAGCCTGGGCCAGCCCCACCCCTTCCTTCTCAAAGGCCAAATAGCTCAGAGGACTAAAGCGCATGCAAGGGCCGGGCGTGGTGGCGCATGCCTGTAATCCCAGTACTCGGGAGGCTGAGGCAGGAGGATTGTTGTGAGTTCGAGACCTGCCTGAGCTACAAAGTGAGCTCGAGGCCAGCCTGAACTGCATAGTGAGACCCTGTCTCAAAAAATAAATAAATAAATAAATAAAGCGCATGCAAGCAGGTTCAATCTTCAGATCTGCCCTGCTGGCCCTGCCCCCGGTAACACTGAGTAGGCAACTGAAACTGGGCGTAGTGGCGCCGGTTTGTAATCCCAGCTCTTGGGAGGCTGTAAATAGGTGGATCACTATGAAGCTGATCTAGGAGTGAGATCCTGAACACCCTGTAGACCTTTCCCTAAAATAAAAATAAAAATTAAAAAAAAAACCAAAAACTTCAAAACAAAAAGATAAACATCAAAGCCCCCCACCCCCAAGGGTGGAGGATGTAGAGAGCCCTTGGGCTCATCAAAATTAGGGGAAAAAGTGAGGGCTGGCCCTGGCTGTGTGATCACGTGTCCTCAGGTCTAGGGAAGGGGGTTGAGCAGACTCCCAGAGCCCAGCCTTGTCTGGCTTCCAAATGACCTGCAGCTGACCTAGCCTAGGCCTCCTGAGGTGGCGAAACAGACGTTGCAGTAACCCAAGGACACAGTGATGCTTGTGGCTGCTGGCTGTGGTCAGGGTGGGAGATGGGCCACCAAGAGGTTGCCATACCCACTGTGTCCATTCTGGAAGAGGAAACTGAGGCAGTGGGGGACAGTCCCAGGGCTGGAGCAGTTTTAGTGACCCGAATGCTCAGCACAGAAGGTCCTGTTTTTGTCAGGGCTGAGGTGACACCTGTCAGACCGAGGGCTTCAGGAGTCTATGGCGCATGTGCAGCAGGCACGAGGGGATGGCAGGAAGCATATGACCCTGCACTTCTGTGCTGTGGGATACAGGCTGGGACGGCTCAGCTTGGCCTGGCACAGATGCTATTGCTCCCTCCCTCACTAGGGCCAGGCCAGGGTGGCAGCAGACTGTCAAGATCGCCCGAGCATGTGGCAGGAGTGGGAGATGCCACCTGGGGCCACCTCCCCTGAAGGGATGCTTCTCCCGTCTGCCTCCCTGCCCTCTGCCTTTGAGAGCTGGAAGGTGATGGCTGCCCGAGACAATTATCTGGCTTCTGCAGGCAGCCAGAGGTGAGGACATTCCCAGCCCCCAACCTGAGAATTCCACCTCCCAAAGCCCCAAGCTTGCCCCATAGCCCTGGCTCACACTCAAGTCCCTGACAGCCACACAGTCGCCCTAGGGCCAGTTGGATGAAGCACCCTGAGGGCAGCCCCAGTGCTCTAGCTCCTGTTGTACCTCAGTGCCTGCAACACTACATACATAGTCAGTGCTCAGTTAAGTACTTGCTGGACAGATACCCAGAGCTGGGCATGGTGGCCCACACTGTGTGTGTGTGTGTGTGGTGCGCACACCTGTAACCCTAACCAGGAAGTTGAGACAGGAGAATCACTGAGTTCAAGGCCAGCCTACACTGCATAGTGAGACCCTATCTTGCTATGGGGAGGAGGGGAATCTCAGATGTAGCTCAGTGCAAAGGCCCCAATAACACAAAAAAGGGGCTCTGGGAGGGGCTAGGAGGACAGTGTGGTGGTCTGCCTGCTTGCAAGTGTAAGGACCCAGGTGGAACCAAGTACCACATGCCTTGCTGGTCACCAAAACTGGGTGTGGGAGCAATCCCAGCACTGGAGAGGCTAAGACAGGAGGGTCACTGTGAGTCAGAGTCGGGGCTTCATAGTAAAGGCCCTGTACCAAATAAAAGATAAAAAAGAATAAAAGGGACCACGTGCTTGGGGTCCCCCTTCTGTCCCTCTCTCAGGCAGCTTTCCTTCCCCCAATAAATATATCCTGCTCATTAAAGGGGGGGGGGGCTGGGGAGATGGCTCAATGGAATAAGCACTTCCCTGGCAAGTGCAAGGGCCTGAGTTCAATCCCCAGTTCCACCAAAAAGAAAGAGATAGCAAGCAGGCAAGCAAAGGGCTCTGGGAAAAGCAGGTGGCCCCCAGCCTGACCTGTTTTCTGGCTTGCTGTGCAGAGCTGAGAGCCCCACCTCAACCCACTTGAGTCCTGTAGCACTTGTTCTGAGCCTGTCTTGCAGTACAGAAGCTTCTCCAGGGCAACTCTGCTGTTCTTGCTACCTGTCTTATTCTCAGTGCCTACAGTACCTGTCATACTGCATTCGCTCCCCAAGAACTCCTAAATGAACAGAGAAAAAGCAATGAGGAGCCAGGCATGGTGGTGCACATCTGTAATCCCAGCTTGTAGGAGGCTGAGGCAGCAGGATTGGAAGCTCCAGCCTGGCTAGGGCATTTAATGAAGTTTTTTTGAAAAAAGTTTAAAAGGGCTAAGGGATATAGCAGAGAAGCCCTGTGTTCCATCCCCGGGGAGGGGGTGGGGGTAAGAATAAGGAACCGAAAGGGAGAGACTTCAATTCCAGACAGTCCCATTCAACCCAACCACAAACCACCAGCCCACCTCTGGCTGTCTCCCTCCACAGCTGCGTGTGGCCTGTCGCCCTGCAATAACCCCAGATCCCAGAAGTAACAGTGCCCAGCACAGCTCTCAGGAACTGAGGGCCCACCATGTGCCCAGTATTACCCAAAGCCCTGCACATGTGTGAACTGATTTAACCTATTCAGGGCCCTGCAGGCAGCACAGGCCACAGCAGGACACCAAGGCCCACTTCACAGCTAGGACAGCAACCCGTGTCTGTAACCAAGACACCACAGAGCCTCGTTTTTTTCTTTTTTCTCCCTCCTACTACTGGGAACTGAACTTCCTTTTTATAACTTTTTATTTTGAGGCAAGGTCTTCCTATGTTGCTGGGCTGTCTACACCAAGCTTGTGATCCTCCTGCCTCAGCCTCGTACAGGGTGGATGTTATAAGTGGCCACTACCACATTTTGAGTCATTCCCACTTTGGTTACTTCTCAGAGAAGGGAGATCAGAGCTATGAATGGATCTGTGGGTACAAAAAAACAGGGGTTCTGTAACCTCTTACCTGAACCCACCAAGACATCTGGGTTCCCCAGAGTGACAGCTGCAGTGAAGTCTGAACCCCGGTACTCCCCATCCACCTGCCAGTTCACAAACTTTGACTGCTGCGTCTGAAGGAGAGGGGAGTGTTAAGTGTCTGGAGTGTGCAGGGGTGCCTGCCTGTAGGGCAGCAGGGGTGTGCACCCTCTCACCTGGATGGCCATCTTGGACCTGAGGCCAGGGCCCAGCTGGTGAATGATCTGAGCGTTGAGGCTGCCACTGTTGTCCATGTCACCCACCAGCACGGGGAAGGCCTGGGGGTTGGGGGAGCAGAGAGAAGTTCAGAGGTCAGAGGTCTCACTGTGGAAGTGAGTGGCAGTCTAGGTGACAGGGTTCTCTGCCTGGTGTCCCTTCCTCCATGAAGCCCTCCTGGTCACTTAGACTAAGGGTCCAACTTCACAGCCTTTAGGTTCCCCCACTGCAGCCCTGTAAGCTCTGAGTTATTACTCTTGGAGCAGGTCTGCCCCTGTCCTACTGAAATGAGTCCCAAGGCGATCTCAGTCACTTATGTGTCTTTGCACAGAGGTCCAGTGCGAAGACCTTTTCAAGACACAGACTTATTGAAGGGGACCCCCACCCCAATCTAGGCCTGCAGCGCCCTATCCCACTCCAATATCCAGCATCCTCAGGGCGGCCCAGTCTGTCTGAAACAGACATTGGATCAGGGTATCTTTTCCAAGTTCAAGTCCATTAACAGCTCCGCAGTGCCCTCTAGAGGAAGTCTGAACAACTAACGTGGCCCCCAAAGACCTGTGTAATCTGCAGCCCAGCCCACTAAAGGTAATCACTGGTGACCAATAGGGCTGGTGTGCTCATCCCGATCTCCCTCCAGCACAAGGGACAGACAGACAGCAGGGGCTCAGGGTACACTGCTGGAGGGAGGAATTAGCAAGGCCCCATGCACTTCGTTTCTGCCTCTCAAGGCCCACAGAGTCCTCAGCAGCAGTGACCTCCTCCCATCAAAACCTTTTTAGCTGGGTGTTTTCTAAGAAAGATACCACGTGTGAATTACACAAGAGCTTACCTCTGTGGGACTCAGCTGCTTTGTCCCCACATACGTGACCCCGAAGTGGTAGGTGGACTCCCCGATTGTGCTGAGGGCTACTGTGTGGTTCACCTAGGAGAAGGAGGAGGGGCTGTGGGGCAGGTGCCAGCCCGGCTCCCCTGTGAGCTGACAGATGGGGTCTCTGGGCTGGGCAAGAACAGAGCCTGGAAGGCACGGAGCTGGAGACACAGCTCAGTGGCAGAGCAAGTACTCAGCGTGAGCAAAGCCCTGGGCACCACCCTACCCACAGCACAAAAAACCTGGGATGTATGGCCCGATGAGAGACACAGAAAGGCAGTTACACATCTGCTACTGCACCCTTGCAGGGCGTTATGGGTGAAGGTCATCTCTGGGTTCTGGGTCCTCAAATCCTGTCACTGACCCCATGAAGTAGTGAGCCTGGTTTTATGTTAAGAGTCTTTGCAAATGCCAAAGAGCACAGCCCTTTAGAAAGACAACAGTTCTACTTGCACAACCAAGGGGGACACTAGGAAGGCTCACCTGGAAATGATTACTCAACCCTTTGTTGACAGTGAGTTTGACGCCCTCCATCTGAATAGGAAACAGCTCTGGAGAAGAGAAGCGCTGTCACACTCCGGCCCCAGGCAAGCCTCTTCATTCCCTGCCACACCCCCAGATCTCACAAAGTATTCCAAACAGTACAGGGGAGGCACTGCTGTGGACAGGACCAAGACCTGCAAACCTGCGCCACCACCTCTGTGGTTTTAGGCAAGTTACTTTATTTCAAACCCATCATATGTCAGTTGCGGGATCCCCAGGAACGGTTCCAAAGATTTAATGACTTAAGACATATTGAACGCCAGAATGTTGCTCATTAATAAGCCCCCACCACTCTCGCTGTCAAAATTATTACAAACCAAGATCGAAAGGCCTGGGGCTCTACCCCTCAAGGGACCCTTGCTGACCCCGTGACCTTGGGCCTCAGTTCCCTTTCTGATCATACCCAAGACTGGACTGTAGTGACCCCGGGAATCCTGAGCTCCCAGGATCTTTTCCCTCCTGCTGACATTCCATCCTGTCGCTGAACCATTAGATTCCACAACTCGAAGCCTACCTCGCCATTCCACCCTCCGATCGCAGTATCAATTCCTAAGGCACGGTCAAACGATTCCAACATTGCGCGCCGATTCCCGAGGTCCATCGTATCCCCCCTTCCCCCGAGATCTAGGCAGTCAGACTTGGCCGGCCCCTCGCCCCTCACCTTTGCACTTCCGGTGGCACTCCTCGAACGTGCCCGGGTTGGGCAAGCAGCCGCAGGCCCCGTCATCAGCGGTCCCGGCAGTGCTGGAGGCTGCAGTCCCGGGCGTCCGTTCTGAACCTCGGCCCGCGCTGGCCCCGGCACCCAGTCCGCCCCCGAGCGGCGGCAGCGTAAAGCCCGGTGGGGAGGGCGGAGGCGGCGGTAGCCCCACGAGGGCAGGCGCAGGCGGCGGCGGCGGGCCTGCGGGCGGGGAGCTAGCGGCCAACACGTTCCCCATGGTCGCCTGCGAGGGGAGATGTCAGAAGGCGGAGGTCAGGCCCAGCTTGGCCCGGGCTCAGCCCAAGGCAACCCCTACCCTGTTCTGGACCCCTGTTCTCACTGGCTTCGGCGCCTGCTCCCAGCCTGGGATCCGCTCCCACCCCGTGCGCGGTGCGCAACCTAACCTGCTGCCGCCAGCGCTACCGTCGCTCCGCCCCGTCTAGTCCATTGGTTCAGTGTGCACTAGTGTCCACCCACCACCCTGAGGGCCCAGCCTTTCTATTGGGGTTATGACTGAAAGTTCCACCCATGCCTCTCGAATTTCTTTTTTATTGGTTCCCACAAGCAGCCATAAGGTAGGACTCCTCTCCCTTTTCTTTGGCTCGCGGCGCTTTCGCCTATTGGCTCGTGGCGCCGCGGGTTCTGGTACTGTTTTATCATTGGCCTATGAGGAGCACTTTGCGACGCCCATTGACGCTAAGCCCCGCCTCTTCTGAGGAGTCTTCTCTCTTGACTCCACCCCATGGCATATGACTTCGTAAGTGGTCGGTTTTGACCCTGGAATCATCCTGATTGGATCTGGGTTGTAGAGGGGTCAATCTTGATGTCGTAAAAGCTGTGTCTCTCATTGGCTAACATGCCAGGGTCAAAGGATACAGGTAAAGATGCGTTGCACCGCAGGGGCTGCTAGGCAGCAAGGTCAGGCCTCTAGTCCCACTAAGCATAGCGCGGGAGAAGGTACAGTCTCTGGTCCAGACCCCAAACCGGAAGTGCTCGTCTTTCCCACAGTGCCTCGGGAAAAGACTAACCAGTTCTCTGAACTCCGCTGTTTATTACCCATAATGCCTTCATTACCTCAACGCTACAGTAGCCTTAGACCCACCCCTTCGTTACCCATCATGCCGTCGGCTCCTCCCGTCGCTGCGGCATGTATCTTGGGCCCATTCATTCCGGTCCCATTACCCAGCATGCTTTTGCCTCATTCATTTCGGCTTCATTGCCTCTGAGCTACCGTTAGCCTGTTGCTGCCGCCTCACGCCCATCATTTTCCCGGCCTTTCTCTAATTAAGTATCATGCTTCAGGTCCATTAACTCCAGCCATTACCCATCATGCTCGCGGCCCCTATTTCTCCATTACTCATTGCTCTTCCTCTGGCTTATTCATTTAGATACATCATCCACCATGCCTTCGGCTCCTATTAAAACATTATGCATGATTTTGCTTTTATTCCTATCCCTACTTGCCACTTATCCATTAAATCTGAGTTCTTCTTACCTAATCATCTGTGACATTTATTTCTGTGCATTGCCCATTAGACGGTTGTTGCACCAATTCTATTTCGTTACTACCATGTATGCCCCCGTAGTGCTCCCCACCTCCTTCCACTACCCATCACTTTACTTTATTATTATTATTATTATTATTATTATTATTATTTTATTTTATTTTTGTCCTTTTGGGACATGGCCTTGATAATGTAGTTCAGGCTCACTTTGTATTCCGGGCTGGTTACAAATTCACAACAATCCTCCTGCCTCCGCCAGTGCTGGGATTACAAGCATGTGCCACCACGCCCAGCCTCACTTTATTTTTGGTTGATGCAACTTTGCAGATTACCCTGTTACTGACTTTTTGTCTTCCTTGTACCTGTGGTCCCTTTTACTCGTGCTTGCAATCCATTTTGACTTCTAGTTCATGGGGGGGGGTACCCATTAGCTCAGTTGTTTTAAGTGATTGATTAAACAAAGCAATCAGGATGCTGTGGTTCATCCTCAGATCCTCAAGCTTTACCAGACCTGCCCTGAAGGCAACCTGAGCCAGCCAAAAATAAATAATAAATAAAATAAACAAAAATTCTTGGAAACTTCTAGACTTCTAGTTCACTAGTTGCCAAGCTCTGGAACCCTGTGCAGTGCCTTCACATGCCACCCCCACCCTCTTCACATCCCACAGAAAACGCCAAGTCTGATCAAAGTATAAATTCATATTTTGTAGGAAATTCTAGGTTACAAAACAATATCTTAACCCCTACCCCCAACCCAGGTGACCCATTTTTCCCCCAAGAGGGATGTTTAGGTCTCTTCCCAGAGGGCAGAGAACAGAGGACTCAGTAGTCTTCAAAGTAACAGCTAATTCTCCACCCACAGCTGGGTGACCAAGGCAAAGGCATGGAGCTTTTCCTCTAGCACTGGGCTGTAGCTCATGCTCTGTACAAAGAAATTAAGGTGGTAGGGCTCAGAGAAGGGCTTGGACCCTGAGACTCCTGCCTGCAGGAGGGGGAGTTGGGAGAGCTCGGCCTAAGGCTGGGAATCTCCTTCCCTCCTACCTTTGTGGAGCAGTGTAGGGAGGAGACAAAGGGGCTCTGCTGCCTGGAGGGCTCAAGTCTGAGCAACAGAGAACCCCTAAATGCTTGTGCTTTCAGACCTCTTGGGACTTATTGCCTGAGGATAAATCAGAGGTCTGGAGTCTCTAGAATTTCTGGAGGAGTTGAGAGATATGGGCCAGCCAGGAGTGAGTGCTACAGCCTAAAGTCACGGTTTGGGAAAGGAGTCCTAGTCGTCAGAGATTGTGCAGAAATATCCTCTCTATTCCTGCCTCTTGTGATAAAGTTAGCAGGCGTCCACTGTCTTGGCAAGTTTCTCAAGGTCAGAGTGGAGCCACTAAGGTGGAAATCACAGACAAATGTCCATATATTAACTGACAGTGGCTTGGCCAGATGACAGCAGGCACCAGGTCCCTAGCAAACATATAAGGGATCAGAGGTGACCGGTGAAAGGCCAGAGCCCTCACACATACATGGCCCGGGATACAATGAAGCCTTTGTCCTGGTAGGATTCAGAGGGGCTGTTATAGGATAGGGCGTCGTAGATGGGGTTCATCTTGTCCAGATAATTTTCCTCTGTCTCCTCCTCTTCCTCATCTTCTAGATCCAGGGAAATCCCTTCCACACCAGGTGACCCTCGGGACACCACAATGGGGGGTCCTAGGCTTGTGGCCCCCAGCAGTAGAGGCCCTGGCCTCTCTTCCAAGGTGGGCAACTCATGGTATCGAGGCATTTCCTGGAGGGGGGAAGGGGAACTCAAGTTCATCTCCTGAGTGTGGAACAGCCCCAAGCTGCTCTGCACCGGGATTACAGGTGTGCACCACCATGCTCAGTGTGCCTGGGCGCAGGCTCAGTGAGGCATGTAATGCTGAGGATTAAACCCCCAATCCTGGTCCCTGTGCTTAAGTCTGCTGAGCTATCCACTGCCCCCCTCCCCAACCTGCTCTTGAGCCAGAAATCCTGAATACGCCTTCCCCGTGCCAGTCAGACCCTTCACCCCCTCATCGCCTGAGTCACTGCTGCACTGGGGACAATCCTACAGCCCGACCCTAACCCAAAGCCCAGATCAAGTGCTTTACTCTGTTATTCCTGGGCCTTGATTCTCAAGTCTTTTATCCTTAACCATCTATCTGATCTCAATCTTGACTTCACCTATTTAACCTTGAACTTTAACACCTTAAAGGAGGATATCTCAGCCTGAGTATCCTGACCTTCAGTGGAGACTCTGTTCTCTCCTCCTGGCTCTGGGCTTAGCTGGCAAATGTCATGGCTACAATGATCTTCACTGACCTAGTGGCTTTGACTGAATGTCCTTGGACTCTGTTCCTGGTCTCCCACTCTAAATCCTGAACATTTCTCTTACAGCTGACCTTGAGAGGTGCCCTTAAATTTCTGAGGCCTTTAACCCCAATTCCTGCTCCAATGCCCACCCCTATTCCTGAGCTCCTACCTGCTCAGTACCAGAGACGCCGGCATCAAAATAGGGGGTCTTGAGTGGGCTGTGCTCCGAAGCTCCCAGAGTGAAGAGCTGGGAGGGCTGTGGCAGGACAGGAGGGCAGATCAGGAACCCACCCATTGGCCTCTCCCTGGCTGGGGGTGGGGGTGGGATGGGGTAGGGAGCCTGGCTTGGGCTCAGGGAAGGGCTCACCATCTCTGGCTCCTCCAGCTTCGCCTTCACCTTTGGGGTGGGTGGCTGGTAGGAGGGTGGTCCTTCCAGGCTGTGGGGTAGGAGGTAGGTGAAGCAGAGGTTGAATCCCAAGAATGGTTCCCAACCTTGACCAGCATTAGGGAGCTGTTGCTCTTTGAGTCCCAGTCCTGATCTCCCTTTTTGTGGCCCTGCCTCCAGCAGGAGAACTCCTAGTCATCCCCTCTCCTGGGAAGCTCCTCAGATTCTCTCGAGGGATCGAGAATGCCTGTCACTCCAGCCCCTTGGGCGTTGCTGGCTGAGAGTTCTGTGAGGCAGTGCGGCCACAGCTGCCCAGAGTGCCTGGGAATTCACAGTGCTGCTCTGGTCTGTGAGCCCCCCACCGAGGCTACTGTCCCCCATTCTGCACCCTCAAAGACCACTGTGCCAGGGACACAACTGTGCCTTTACTCAATGTCCTTTGTCCCTTTGTTGCCTCTGTCCCTCCAGGCTGGTGGGTCACAGGCCCCATCTGGCTTGTCAGAGCCCCTAACTGCCCTCAGCCTCAATGGCCATGTTGGGCCGAGATGTCTCCTCCATCTCAGCACCCTGGGGCTCGGTGCTGGGCTGGTAATGCAGAAAACAGCAGCAAGCTGCAGGCTAACACCCTCCTGTTCATGAGACTAATTTGGGGAGCCCCTTATGGGGAGTAGGTACTGGTGATTAAAGCGGAGCCGCCCACATTAGGCCAAGTATTTCACCATTGAGCTACATCCCTGGTCCCTCTTTTTTTTGGCAAAACCGGGGGGTTGAACTCAGGTCCTTGAGCTTGCCAGGGAAGCACTTATTCTACTGAGCCATCTCCCCAGCCCCTCCTGGTCCCTTTTTGATTTGTATTTATTAAAACTTGAGACAGGATATTGCTAAATTGTCTATGCTGTTGAATTTGTAATCCTCCTGCCTTGGCTGGGATTATAGGTGGGAGCCTGTTATACATACAGACTGATTCATTTTGGGCCAGGCCCAGGCAGGTGCATTTTTAGTGAGGGCCCCTCTTTCCCACTGTGGTGTTATTTAAGAAAGCTCTGGCCATAAAACAAACAAACATAAAAACTTGATGGGGGGCCAGGGATCTCAGCTGGCAAACACAAGGTCTTGACCTCAATTCCTTTTTTTTTTGTTTGGTGGAATGGGGTGGGGTTGAACTTAGGCCTTTGCACTTGCCCAGGAAGCACTTGTTCCACTGAGCCATCTCCCTGGCCCCAGAATTGCTAATTCTTTCTCAGAACTTACGTTTCCATGACACTTATAGTTCTGTGGGCCCTTTCTTCTCCACTCCCCTCCACTTCTTTCTCCCCAACACTGGGATTACAGACATGCATTACCATGCTTACTTTTGGTGGTGGCTTGGTGCCATAACATTTGGTACCAGGGATCAAACCTGGGTCCTTGTGCTTGCCAAGCAGGTACTTAGACCACTGAGCTATTTTCTCAGCCCCTTTCCTTCTTTTTTAAAAAAAGTATATATATTTTGATACAGAGTCCTACTACAAGGCTTGAACTCATACTGATCCTCCTGTCTCAGCTTCCCCAGCACTGGGGTAACAGGCACGTATCACTATGCCCAGTTTCCGTGGCCAGCACAGTGTGCCCCAGGTTCAAGTTCCAGGGCCAGCACAGCACACAGTGCTGGGGATTGAACCTGGGTCCTTGCACTTGCCTGGCGGGTGCTGTGCCACACTGGGGAAATATCTCCCCAGCCCCCAGCCCTTTTCATTTCAAGATATGGTCTAGATAAATTGCCCAGAAGTGATTTAAAAATGAATGCTGCCTGCCTCAGCCTCCCAGTACTGGGATTATAGATGTATGCCACCACACCTTGTTGTCACTTGTCTTCTTTCACATGTTTGCCTTAGCATTGTGTCCTGAGGTTCCAGGGCTAGTCATTCTGAATCCTTGCTGAATCAATGAATGGGTGTGAGAACGCCTTGAAGTGACATAAAATGCATCTCAGGACCAGGGAGATGGCTTGGTGGGCTACACCCTGCTCAGGCAAGCACAGGGCCCAGGGTTTGATCCCTGGCACCACACACTATATCAGCCCTAACCCAAGGTGTGCTGAGCCAGCCACTGAGACCTGGTGTGGTGGCGCATGCCTGTAATCCCAGAGCTGGGGAGGCTGAGACAAGAGGATCACTACAAGTCCACAGCTCAGACTCGTAGTGAGACCCTGTACCAAATAAGTAAAGATTATAAATAAATACAATGCATCTCCCCAAGTCTAGCACATAAGTGCTCCACAGAGAGGTGTGGCTACATCCCTCCAACATTCAGTCTCCCTTCCTGTAACAGTGGAGATTTTAGCTGGGCACGTGGCCACACAGCATAAGGACTGTGTACACACACACACACACACACACACACACACACACACCCCCACCCCGTGTGATAGTGCATGCCCAGTTACTCAGGAGGATTTCTGTCACTCCGAAGCTGGCCTGGATTACACAGTGAGACCCTGTCTCAAAAATCCAAATCCAAAACCAAACACAGAAAACCTTGCAGCTGGGACAGCGAGGTGACTAGTTCCTGGCTGCAGGGAAATCAGGGAAATGCGAATGTGTAACTTCTCAGCTGGTTTTCACAGGGCCAGCCAGCCCCCACATAGTTCTTCTTCTCCTTTGCCCCTGGGGATACAGATAGGAAGACAGGATGGCCCCGTGGTGCTTCCATGTACACAGAACGTGATGGAAAATGGGTGTCATCTCAGCGTTGTGAACAAAGCCACCTCTGAGGAAGGGTGAGCCTGGCTTCTGATGGCTTCCCAGGTCACAGCTGTCACATCCATACTCCATGGGAAGAAAAGCCTGTCCTCCCCATCCTATTTGGCCTTGTTATTGGGCTGTTTGGTTCCCGTGGCCTTTCTGCATGAGCTTCTCCATTCTCCCAAGGGGTCCCCAATTCTGTGACCCCTTCCCTGCCACTTCTCAAGTCCCGTCACTCACTCATCCTCCTCCTCGGCCCCCTGCAGCCTCTGCTCCTTCTGCTGCTGCCGGCAGATGAGGACGCCCGTGGCGGCCACTGCCGTAGCAATGATGGCGGCAATGATACCCCCGATGATGCCTCCAGTGGCTCCCGCACCTGCTGTGTTGGGTGTCTCTGCAAGGACAAGACAGTGTGAGGGGTCTTGGGCAGGAAGCTCCCCATTCCCAGCCCCACTGCTAAGTCACCCCCACCTGCCTACCTCCTTTCCATTCAACTAATCCTCAAGGAGCATAGGGCACCACCATGCCATCTCTGCCCTCGTGAGATCTAGGTTCTGAGGGGTGGGGGAGCCAACAGCAAACAAATGCATGGGCCATCTCACCTGTTAGGTGGTAACAGTGATAAAGAAGAAAAACATGATGTGGGAGATAAGAAAGTATAGACCCCCAAAGGTAGACAGGACTTGCTGTGAGGGGACATTGGGTCAGAGACCCGAGGGAGAGGTGGAAGCCAGCCGTTCCTGTCACAGAGAGGAGGAGGGCACAGCTGCTGCAAGGGTCCTGAGGCAGCCTCCTGGGGCTTGCAGGGAACAGCAAGGAAAGTGTGGGGCTGCGGCCAAGGGAGGAGGAAGGAGATGGGGGGCAGGGAGGGTTAAGCTGAAAGGAGAACTGGAGGAAGAGTCTGCCTGAGAAATGGAGCCCCACATCATGACAGGGCTTGGAGGTCTCCCCTAACTGATGGGAGGAGGAGTGGGGAGCTCCAACCCAGCCTTTTTTCTCTGCTTGTCTCGCCTGCCTCTCTTTGGGAGCAGGGCCCTGTTTACTTGCGCTTCCACAGCCAACTGCGTGGCCCAGGCCATCCACACAGTAGGTGTTTGTTAGATGTTTAAGGTCAGCAGCAGGGAGTGCTTGGCACATAGATAAGCTTACCGGCCCCACCTCCCAGCCTAGAGATGGGGTGGGGAGAGGCAGTACAGGGGTAAGACAGGCCCTAGGTGCCCCCCATACCACTCCATCATCCAGATGAGAGAAAGCTCCCAGGAGATGCTGTCTGCACCCTACTTCCAGCTTTGGGCCCCAGTCGCTTCTGCTAGAGGATTTCAGATTGTAGGGCTCACAGAGTTATGGTTCTTGGTCCTCACACGTCATCCCAGGCACAGGGCTCTTCCTGTTGTTGTCACCACAGGCACAGAGGTGGCACTGTCAGATCCATTAGGGCTACCATTGTGTCCCCAGCTTGGGGTGGTCCAGCTCTGCACTGAGCATGTGTAAGTCAGGCCAGTTGAAGAAACACACAGATCCAGCCCCTGGTGCTGAAGTCTCTGGGACTCTGGAATCTATCTACAAGTCCCCCAGGCACCTGAGTCCCTGGAGGCAGCTCTGCGCCAGAGGCCCCCACTGTTTGACACAGATCCATGTGGCCCCGCATAGTCCAGGAGGCCCTGGAGGCTCGAGACGGGAGGCTCAGGTAGGTCACAGCCAGTTTCTCCCTCTCCCTGAGCCACCCTCCTGGTGCTCAGTTCTATAGCTCGGTGCAGTGGGGACGTTCCTGAGAGCAGCCACAGTCCCCTGGGGCTTGGAGCAAGGGGGAAGAGGGAGGTTGGGAGGGGGCCCTGAACGACATGGGGGCTCTCCTGGAACCCCAGCGCCCATGCCCATCACACAGCCCAAGAACAGAGCATGGTGAGCAGCCCTCCCTTCCCAACGCCCTCAGCAACTAGAAACCTAGCCTGTGCTGAGAGGGTGGTACTGCAGTCTTTGCCCTCCTGGGAAAGCGGGGACCTGCCCCTGCTCTCCCCACTATGGGGCCCTATGTTAGGGTACCTTGCTCTCCATGGGGAACCCAGAGCTCCAATCTACCTGACCCCTTCCCCTCTGTCTTGGAACCAAGGAGCCGGACACCCCAGTCCTATAAGCCCTGGAGCCAATTCTTAATGCTAGTGAGCCTCAGGGCTCTGTGGGTCTTTCCCCAAGCCTGGGACTGGTAGTGCCTGTCCCACCTACTCTTCCCCAGGACCCGAAGAGGGGGTCCTCGGATGTATTACAAGACACCCTAAAGTTTTCTTCCAAGGCATTTATTAACTCCTGAGTGCCACAGGGCCAGGGGCAGGCTGGGGCCACAGATGTGTCTCTGGGGGGGGGGCTGTCCTCTCTTGTCCTCGACTCCATCTGAACTCCCCACTTCCCATGCATCCCTGGGGCGGAGAAGTCCAGTGCGAGCTCCACCTCCTTCAGTCCAAGATAGAGATGGGAGGTGACATCCAGCTGTCAGCCTGGGCCAGCCGGACAGACCCGTCCAACCAGTCTGCGGCCCTCCTGGGCTTCAGCTGGGGCAGGAGGCTGTGTATCTCTGTCCCTTGTCTCTGGGTCACACGTAAACTGCCCGCCGTGAGATGAGGGAGCCATCCAGGTGGGACTCCATGTCGTCCTTGAGTGAGGAGGCCGGAGGCAACATGAGGCCTTCCTCTGGCTTCTCCTCTTCCTCCTCTTCCTCTTCCTCCTCCTCCTTGCCATCAGGCCTCAAGGGACCAGGTGCAGTCGGAGTCCAAAACACAGGGCCCCCATTCCCAAACATCTGAGTTTTCCCATCATTCGATACCCTGTCGCCATCGCGGCTGCTGCCTCCACCTCCACCTGCTCCTCCAGGGCTCTTCCTCCTCCTCCTTGCCCTCAGCAGAAGGAAGGCGATGGAACCCCCAGCCAGGAGGAACAACACCAGCAGTACCCCGCCCACAGCCCCCCACACCAGCGGGCCCTTGTCTCGTGAAGAGGCCTGGGGGGTGTCTGAGGAGAGGAGGGGGAGAGAGAGAGAGAGACAGAAAGAGGTCAAGAGCGCATGTTTAGGGTGAGGCCACAGACCCGTGTTAGTGACAGGTTGGGAGAAGGATAGAGGAGGGGGTGATACCCATGGAGCAGGGCTCCCTGATTCAGATCTGCACCCACACTGCCCCTCAACAATTCAGATGGCTGTGCCGTAGCTGTGGGCCAGGCACAGTGCTTGCCTAGCACACATGAGGCCCTGGGTTCCATCCCCAGCACCACAAAGAAGAAAACAAAAATTGCAGTTGCTGGCCAACATTTCACAAACCAGGCAATTTCACCTAAAAGCTCAGACTTTTGTGTGGTACTGGGGACCGAGCCCAGGGCCTTCTCATTGAGCTATAGCTTCAGTCCTTTTGTATTTTGAGTTTGTTCTTATTAAACTGCCCAGCCTGGACTTCAACTTGCACCTTCCTGCCTCAGCCTCCCAGAGTGTGGGGATTATATGGCACTGGGCTTCAGATTTCTCTTAAGGTGGGAAAATATCCAACAGGCCCACGCAGATGGCTCATGGATGATTGAAGTGCAGGAAGGCAAGCTCTCACAGACTCCCCTGGGCTAGAGGCAGGGTCTCAGCAAGTGAGGCTCTCCATGCTTGGAGAACAGTGTGGCCCCAAAGTGCAAGGCAGGGCTTGCAGCTTTCTCGCTTTTTCTCTGGCCTAGTGCCCTGATTTTTCCATAGCAGCTGAGTGGGAGGCAGAGAGGAAGCCAGAGGGTGCCAGGAGGGACAGAGCAGGACCCTCAGTGCTGCCCTGGAGCTTCTCAGGCCCCTCCCCCACTTCTGCAAGATGGGAGCTGGGGCCTTTGGTCCTGCACAGGTGCACAAGATGAGAGCTGGGGTGTTGCTCCTAAGGACCTGTTTCTGGTCATTTCTTTCTTATGTATACCATTTGGAGACAGAGTTTTGCTGTTTCTAGTCTGGCCTTGAGCTCATGAGCTCAAGTGATCCTCCTGCCTTAGCCTCGTAAGTGCTGAGATGTCAGGTATGTGCCTGACCTTCTAGCACACTTGTTTTAGAATGATGTCTTCAACTTTATGTGTGTATACGTGTGTGCATGCGTGCATGCGTGCACTAGGGCCATGTGCATGTTATGCAAGCTCTCTGCCCCGGACCACACCTCTGTTCCTACAGTGGTTTTCAAACAAGGGACCATGATTCAGCATTCTGCAAGATTGGCTTAAGTTTCTTTCTTTCTTTTTTTTTTTTTTTTTGGTGCAGGGTCTCACTATGCAGCTTGGACTTATAGTGATCCTCCTGTTTTGCCTCCCTTGCCTCCCTAGTGCTGGGATTATAGGCGCCCGGACTCCGCCCGGACTCCATCACAGGCTCTGCACACCTGAGGGCAGGGCTGGTGCAGCATGCGGTACCAGAGATTGAACCCTGGCCCCTGCGTTTAGTCTGCTGGCCCTTGTTTGATTATTTTCAAACAGCATTAAAGAAAAAGGTTGGGTGTGGTGGTGAATACCTGTATTCCTAGCACTTGGGAGGCTGAGGCAGGAGGATTGTGAGGAAGGAGTTCAATAGCTGAGCTACATAATGAGTTCAGAACCACATAGCAAGACCCTGTCTCAAAACATGGGAGAGGGCCGGAGAGGTGGCTCAGTGGAATAAGAACTTCCCTGGCAAATAATAAGTGCAAGGGCCTGAGTTCAATACCTGGTTCCGTCAAAAATGAAGGAAAAAAACCCCAACAGGACAGAAAGTTTTGGCTGGGCAGTGGGTATAAACCAGGCCTTCCACAGCCTTAGGATCAAGAATATTCCTACATAATACTGCATAGCACCTATTTTCACCTATCTATACTGGCTTAGGTCTGGGAAATCACTTGGAGATGACTAAGTGTTCACAGGAGGAGGGTATGAGGGTCTGTGCAAACACCATCTTGGAAAAGGTGTAGTCCTCATGTCTGGCACACGCTCCCGTAATCCTGGCACTCAGGAGGCTGAGGCAGGAGGGTTACAGTGAGTTTGCAGCCGACCTAGCCATGCACTGAGTTCAAAACCACCCTAAATTGCATAATAAGACCCTATCTCAAAAGAAAAAGAATGAAAAGTCCAGTCTGCGCAGATATAGAAGTCCACTGTCTGTCTACACCTACATGCTGGGTTGAGGCAAGGAACAGGTTTCTTGGTGGGAATCTGCGTCAGTAGCACCTGCAGCCTTCCTGCCAGGACACGCTGATTTGGACCGCGGTCTGAATCTGCCTGAGGGCCTGTGGGTCCGGTGTGCTGAGGAGACATCCTCCCAAGGCACAGTGGTGGGCCAGCGTTTGCCCTGCTGTGAGCCTCAGAGCACGCTTCAGTGACAGCGTGCATAGCTGCACCTGTGTGTGCCTGGGACTGAGGATCAGTGTCCTCACCTGTTTCCTCGTGTGGATGGGTCTCGAGCTGGGACTAGCTTCCGGGGCCACCATTCCCGTGCTGTGCTCTCATGTGGGCATGTGGGTGGTATGTACAGCCCCGAGGCTGGGCTAGGAATGGCTCTTTCTAGGTTTGTGTGGCTTTCTTGGGCTCTGGCCAGTGTCACTGCTTTATTCTGTGTGTCTTGGCCGGAGCTGCTCTCTCCTGGGTGTGTATCCTGGTGACAATGGTCTGTGTGTGTAGGGTTACACCAGGTGAGAGTCCGTTTGGATTCCCACGCTTCTCTGTTATAGGACTCTCAGCCCTGGTATTTCTGCAGGTTGGGTTCTGCTGGCCGTGGTTCTGACCACAGGCTCAAAGCCCCAGACCCAAGGGACGAAGACAGGGGAAAAGATAGGGCTCTGCACACTCGGCCCTGACCCACTTACCTCGGACCAAGACGACCTGTTCGGCACGGCCTGTGCCCACGGCATTGGTGACTGTGCAGATGAAGGTGGTGTTGACCAGTCGGTCCACTGAGTGCACAAACAGCTGGGAGCTCTTATTCACTGCGGAGGCTGGCAAGGCACCTGAAGGCCTGTGTGTGGGGCGAAGGGAGGGGACAGCAGGGTCCATAGGGAAGAAGAGGCCAGTCTTGATGACAGGCTGGGAACCCACTACCAGGGCCTGGACTCACCCTGCAGACCCTAGATGCTGGCCCTCCTGCTTCAGCCTGCAATCCTCCCTCAGCCCCAGGAGAGAGTTTGAGACCCAAGAATCTGAAACCTCCAATCCTCCTTCCTGAGGCCCAGGAATCTTGGTCTCTGGCCCTTTCTCCCTTAGACCCGGGTTCTGGTCCCCTGAACTCACGTGCTCCAGCGGTAGTCTGTGGGCTTTGGGTTGCTGCGGACATCGCAGTTCAGGATGGCCTCAGTGCGGCCCAGGTACCAGTTGTCATCATAGCCGGAGATGGAAACCTCGGGTGGGTCTGGGGAAAAAGACACACAGGCTCAGGGACAGAGAATCCCCTGGGGTGGACAGCTCAGAAGTTGGACGGGGACCCTAAGACATAGTGGGTGGCCAGAAACACACAGGATGAAATAGTCTGAGCCATGCTGTATGAACCATACTGTATCCTCCAGTTTCAGCCTCCCACAGTGCTGGGATGACGGGCACGTGCCACCATGCCTGGCCCCTGTGGCCACCACTAGGGTGTTGTCACTTAGGGCAGGCAGTGCCGAGGGGTGGCGTGTGTGTGTGTGTGCATGTGCGTGTGCGTAGAGGGATGGGTTATTTATGACACGAAGAGTAGAGGAAACGGGAAAGAGGATTTCAAACCAGTGTGTGGAAGGAAATCAGAACAGACCAGGTGCCAGGAGCCAGTGGGGTCAGGCTTGGGGCCTCGGTGCATATACACGCCCCTAACATCAAGCTGGGCGTGGGGTGCCCAGAGCAGTTCACACTTGCCAGCTTCTAGTGAAGAGTGCTAGAAGGCCCAGATGGAGTCCTAACTAACTGGGAGGCTGAGGCAGGAGAATGGCAAGTTTGAGCCCAGCCTGGGCAGCCTTGAGAGACATTGTCTCCAAATAAAAAGCAAGCAGGGGGGCTGGGGAAATAGCTCAGTAGAAAAGTGCTTCCCTGGCAAGCACAAGGGCCTGAGCTCAATCCCTGGTTCTGCCAAAAAGAAAAAAAAAAGGCAGGAGTATGGATATAGCTCAGTGGCCCATCACCCCTAGGTTTGGTCCCTACTATCAAAAAAAAAACCAAACAGCGCTAGGTGGCCTAGGGGTGATAGTAAAGGAATGATGTCACAAGCAGTTCCTGGAGGAGCTGGCCTAGAACACACAACGGGGGCCCGAGCCAGCAAGGCCCAGAGCCTGCGAGGCAGTCCACATAGCTGTGCCAGGGTGAGGAGTGTTGACAGTGCTGAGGTGGGCAGTGTACACTATGGCCTGGGAGAGTTGATAAGGACAACCAGGAGACAGGAAGTGTCTGCAGCTGCGTGCTGCTACGAAGAGCCTGCGGGTGGCATCGCCACCTCTCTAGAGGGTCAGGAACCTCCGAATGGTATCAAGCTACCAGCAAGATGTTGCTCAGTGTGCAGAATTAGGAAGAAATGTGGTAAACTGGCTCTTTTTGTTTTCTTTTCTTTCTTTTTGAGACAGGGTCTTGCTATGCAGTTCAAGCTGGCCTTGAGCTCTCATTGTAACCCGGGCTGGTCTTAAACTCACGATGATCCTCCTGTCTCAGCCTCCTGAGTGCTGGGATTGCAGATGTGTGCCACCACTCAACTGCAGATTGGCTCTTGCAAGGCTCATTTCAGCTGACCAGTGCTGATAAAAGCCCAGTGAAGCAAGAGTAGATGGTAAGGGTGGATGCTGGCTGTGGGAGCCAGCGCAGACCGCAGGAAGGAGGCGGTGCAGAACTTGGTCCCAGGGAACTGGAGACTGCGGGGACAATACGGGTGGTGTGGGGTCCCCTGTGACACTCACAGTGCACAGAGAGGGTCACAGGCAGCAGCACTGGCTCCTGGAAGGTCTCGTGTTTCACTCTACAGGTGATCTGCATGCCATCCATTCGGCCTAGGGGCACGACAGTGTAGCGGCTGGTGATGGTGACTGTGCCCGCCTGGGGCCCTGCTTCCTGGCTGTCCAGGGCCTTCCCATCCAGGGTTGAGATCCAGGTGATTTGTGCAGGGGGGCGGCCCCCTGTGGAGACACAGCGGGCCACTGGGACAGGATCCAGGCCGAGTGTGACCTCCTGGGCTTCCGCGCGGCTCTGGGGCTGGGCTGGGGAGAAAGAACATGGGGGGCAGTTTATTCCCGTGCAGCAGTTGCTTAACAAACCCTTCACAGGCAGCAGAGCCCATCTCTTGGGCTCAGACCCCAGCTCTGCTGCTTGGCAGCTCTGGCCAGTCACTTCACCAGTTGGGACCTCAGCATCCTCATGTCAGATGGAAATGACAAATGTCCTGCCCTGTGTATGACTATAGGACTGGGAGGCTGAAGCAGAAGGATCACCGTGATTCAAGGCCAGCCTGGGCTACACACCTCAAAAAATAAGACCAAAGTCCCTACTCCATGGGATGGTTGTGGGCAGCAAACAAGTAGACTTCTCTAGGTCTGGAACACACAGTACACCTGAGTATCGCCTCTTCTGCCATGTTGTCCCCTCCCCTCTGATCCCCAAGTGAGCCAATGGCCCAACACTGCCATTTATCTTTGTGTTTTTTACTCAACCCTCTTGGAAAACCCAGAAAAATCCTGAGGAGATCAGGAAAGCAAAGTCTCCCAAGAGAAGCATCTGACTGAGGGGCCCCTAGCCCTACTGTCCCCCGGGCTCTAAGTAGTATCTCCAGCTGTCTCTAGACCTGTCCCTGTGCACCCCTCCAATGGCTCTGATATGGCGATTGTACCTCAAGCACCTCACTAGAACCCCTGGGGGTGCCAGGGAGCTGGCATGGACCGCCTGCAGCTGACAGTGCCCACTGCCAGATCCCAGCTCCAGTCTTGCCTCCTCAAGAGGATGTCCCTGTGCTCTGTTGTGTCCCCAGTGTCTGAGCGGAAGACCAAGGCTTTTTCACTCTCAGTACCTACAAAGCCTGGTACCTGGTAGGCGCTCAATAAAAATGTGCTGAGCATGCATTGCTGCTTACTGTATCTGCAGCACCCAGAGAAGTGCCCAGCACACAGTAGGTGCTTAATGAACACCTGCCAACAGAGTGATGTCACAGGGAGAACCACTCTTGATGCAGGCCAGAGAGAGATGGATGGGGAAGGGATGCTACTATGAAGCACCCCACTGCTCACCAAGGACTCGGAGCCAGGTCACCCCTGAGCGGGTGCCCTTTGGGAAGGTGGCGAATTCGCAGGTGTAGTTGCCCTCATCCTCCAGGTGCAGGTCTCGGATGGCCAGTGTGGCATCATATAGGTTGGTCTTGGCTCCCTGGCCAGCTCTGACAAAGGCCAGGCGCTCCTGGCTGGCCTGCTGGTTGGGGAAGTGGGTGCCGAAGTTGGGGTGGAAGGCAGCCACAGAGACTCCGTTGAGGCGGTGCCAGGTCACCTGCGTGACGTTCACGTTCTGGGTGTGTGGCAGCAGATGACACGGCAGTTCCACAGTGTTACCCAGCTGGCCCTGCACCTCGGGAAGCACTTGGACCTGCATGTCCTGGGCTCCTGAGGGGAGAAGACAAGGCTTGTGGGACAGAGACCTCCAGGCCAGGCAGGACTGCCCGGAAGGTCTGCGCCAAGGACAAGGGGCGTATCATCACAGTGGTGTCTAAGGCAAGAGAGCCAGATGGATAGGACATTTTGGGGACAATTAGAGAAATTCAAGTCTGGGCTGGTGAGTAGAAAGACCAAACTCTGCCTGTGTCCTTGACCACTCTTCATCACACGCTTGCAACAGGACACAGGGTCCCCCAACAAACACCACCTGATCCCTAGGAAAAGCCCCACATTTCACTGTGATACCAGCTCCGTACCACAGTGGTGACGGGTCCTGCAGGTTTGTGGCTCGTTCCCAAGACTCTTGTCCCACTCCCAAGTGACAACTGAAAGCTCCTGGCTGTGTTGTTTTTTCTTTCTTTTACTGAGGGGGATCGTTTTGAGACTGTAGAACATGTTGGCCATAAACTCATTATGTAGCCCAGCGGCCTCAAACTAACAAAAAACCTCCTGTCTCAGCCTCCAAAATGCTGGGATCACAGGAGTGCACCACCACCACATCTGGCTGTGTTTTTTAGACAGTGTTCTGGTGTTTCCCAAGCTGGTTCTGAACTCCTGGTCTCAAGAGATCTTCTTGGCTCAGCCTCCCAATAGCTAGGACTAAAGGCACACGCTACCCTGCCTAGTTTCCATTAATTTGTTTAACTGACTCTCAGGATTCAGGAAAATAGTTCCCTGGCACATTCTAGAGGCTTTAATGAAGAATACAGATGAAGAGGCCCACAGGACAAGGCGTGGGAGGAGCCCAAGGCTTCCTGCCCAGGGCGGTGGCACCTATCTCTTGGGACTCCAAGTGTATAGCCAGCTATTCTGGAAAATGGCTGCTCAGTGTTCTTTCTCTTTTCCTTCAGTCCTAGAGGACTGAACCCAGAGCCTTTGCCTGAAGCTACCTCTCCTTTTCTATTTTTCAGTTGGAGACAGGGTCTCACTATGTTGCTCAATTTTCCAGGCTGGGTTCAAATCCACTTATCTGCCTCTGCCTCCCAGGGTGCTGGGATTATATATCATCGCCATCCCAGCCCCTTTTGGTTTTTTCAGATCCTTTTGGAGGCCCCCCTAGAGATCAATTCTGCCTCAGTTCTGCCCCAACCCTGAAATCCTGTTTCATCTCACTGGGGACCAGTACCCACCCCAAGGTTCCCCGGGGTCCTAACAGTGAACTCCTATGCATGCCCACGATCCCAGCACTGAGGGAGGCTGAGGCAGAAAGATCCAGTTTGAGTCTAGCCTGAGTGGTCTACCCACTTAGTGACACTCTTTAAAAAAAAAAAAAGATTGAAGGTATAGCACATTGTGGAAGTCTGAGGCTCATCCCCAGTATTGGAGGGGGGGAATAAAAAGATACTATTTGTTAACACCAGGGAGAGTTGAAGGAATTTAGGAGTTATATACCAGGAATTATTTTATAAAGTCATAATGAGATTACACGTTATTACAGAATTACTGGTAATGTTCTTAGGCATGAAAATTAAGTTGTGGTTACACAGAATACCTGTGGCCCGGAGCACAGAGGGTTGAAGGATTGTGACTGCAAAGTGCTCAGACAGCTGCTTAGCACAAACCCCTCGCCACAGTCATCTGTGATGCGCACATCACGGCTTTCCGTGTAGTTCCGGGGTTGTGGACTCCTCGCCAGGCAGTTTTAGGGCACTTTTCCAGTGTCCCCATAAGAAATTTTCACTCTCATTCAGTAGTCACTTTGACTACTGGGGATTGAACTCAGGACCCTGCACTTGCCAGGCAAGCACTTATTCTGCCGAGCTATCTCTCCCCAGGTCTGGGATCCACCTTCTGTCTGTAGATCTCAACACCTCATCTTCTGGCTTTCTATGGATTTGTCTGTGCTAGACGTAGTATATAACATGACCTCTGACCTTTATCACCTGGTACCTTCATTTTATTTTATTTATATAAAGACAGTATTTTATAGGGCCAGGGAGATAGCTCAGTGAGCACCTGCCTGACAAGCGTAAGGTCCTCACTATCACACAAACACACACACACACAGACACACACACACAAAGAAAATACACTTGGGGTGGGGGAGATGGCTCAGTAGAATAAGTGCTTGCCTGGCAAGCACAGGGGCTTGAGTTCAATCCCTGGTTCTGCCAAAAAGACAGTATTTTATTTTTATGTATTTGGTATAGGTGTAGCTCAGACTCATGGTGATCCTCCTGTTTACAGCCTCCCCAGCGCTGGGATTACAGGTGTGTGCCACCAAGCCCAATCTCTGGCCTGCTCAGTATGCCTATGGGCAGGGCTGGCGCGGCATGTGGTGCCAGTGATCAAACCCCCATCCCTGTGCTTGCCTAAGCGGTCACTTATGCTGAGCTATCTCGCCTGCCCTGGTATCTTGATTTTACATCACAAGTCCTTCTTCTTTGAGATACAGTCTGGCTATACAGTTCATTCTGGCTGTGACCTTCATGTAGCCAGGCTGGCCTCAAACTCTTGGTGATCCCTTATCTCAGCTTCCTAAGTACTGAGATTACAGGCATGCGCCACGATGCCCAGCTTTCTTTTCCATCTTCTCTTCCTTTTTCCCTTCTCTTCAGTTCTTTTCTGCAGTGCTGGCGGTGGAACCTTAGGCCCCAGGTGTGCCAGGCAGGGGCTGTACCACTGAGCTACATCCTCTAACAATTCCTCACCTCTAGCACCAAGCAGGACAAGGAGGACTTTCTGGGCTGTGTGAGGCTGCACAGTGTGGTGACCACGGGCACAGACTGTGGTTCTGAGTCCTTGCTTTCCCACTCCCTGGCTGTGTAGCCTTACACAAGACCCTCATCATCTCTGTGCCTCGGTTTACCAGCTGTAAAAGGAGGATAATAACAGGGCCCTATGCCTTAGGGGTTGTTATGAGGGTTCAGCAGTATTTGTGGAGCACTAATAGGGCCTCAGGAAGCTGGAGATCAGAGCTTGTTCCACAAACACCACGAGGTTGCTGTAATTACAAATGGTCCTTGATGCTCTGTCCTGAGTTGTGGCAGGACCCAGGGATGGCTCTGTTGCCCAGTGGATGGTGGGAGTGTGCGCAGCCCTGGCTCCATGTGCAAAGGAAGCTGGAAGACATCACCAGATGGCCTTCACGGGGGCCCAGGCAGAAGGAGTGCCACAGACAAGGACCATTCCAGGAGCACTGAGAAGAGACCACGAGTGAAGGCCTCCAAGTGACACACACATAGCACATCACGTTGTGTCACGGTCGAGTCACCTTGCAAAGGGGGACACACTCTCCGCAGGGTATGGAAGTTGGGTGAGGCGCATCCCATGGGGGACGGCTTCCCCTGGCTCCGTGCCGACTGAGCTGAGTGACCTGCTTCCCATGCCCAGCCTCCTCCATGTGTAACACAAGGGCCCCTGACAATCCCAGCCCTGTGCTTTCTATAGAACCCAGCATGGCGTGTCGAGCCTGAGAAGTCAGTGCTGCTGCTGCCACATCTGGCTCTTCATGTATTTGCTAGGATGCACAGGGGGTTCATTTATTTTATTTTTTTAGTCCTAGAAATTGACCCCAGGGTTTCCATACTCAGCTATATCCACAGTCCGTTTTAATTTTCAAGCAGGGGCTGGGGAGATGGCTCAGTGGAATAAGCACTTACCTGGCAAAAGCAAGGGCCTGAGTTCAATCCCTGGTTTCACCAAAAAAAAAAAAAAAAAGAAAAAATTTTACCAAAGCCTCTGTCACCCTACTGTGCCCAAGGGGAAAAGTACTCAATAAAAGGCCGTGGGCCTGCATGAGCCGCCGCAGAGTATGCAGGAGGGAGCCGAGGAGCTCAGTGTCCTGGGGGTGCAGGGGAGGCAAGGGGGAGCCACAGGTGGCTCTTCAGCTGGAAAAGAGCTGACTTCAGCCAAGGAGGTGTGAGGGCAGCAGGTAAGCTGGACAGAACGGATCGCACACGGTAAGGTGGCCTGCGAAGGTGTCTCTGGAACTCACACAAAAGTAACTCTTCTTTTTAACCATGCCATTTTGTACTCTAGAGTAACTCTTAACTTCTTGGGGCAAATCCCTTAGGCAGACCTCTCATCTGGAGTGAGGTCTCCTCATCTGTAGGGTCTTGTCCTCCTGGGACACTAGCACCTCAGGGCAGGGATCACTGTTCCAGTTCTATGACAAGATTGGCGGCAAGTGTTCAGTCTGTGCGCACTGGACGAATGAGGTTCTAGGTCCCATTTGCTACCGCAATCCCACCTGTTATGGTGTGTGTCCAGATATCCCCTCAAAGCCTCAGGCAGAGACTGGGTGTAGTGGTTGCATGTCTGCAATCTCAGCACTTGGGAGGCTGAGGCAGGAGGATCACTGCAAGCTTGATACCAGCCTGGGCTACAAAATGAGGTCAAGGTCAGCCTGAACTC
>PVKA01010304.1:53263-65101 GCA_004027165.1 Ctenomys sociabilis
GGGCGTGGTGGCGCATGCCTGTAATCCCAGCACTCGGGAGGCTGAGACAGGAGGATTGTTGTGAGTTCGAGACCAGCCTGAGCTACAAAGTGAGTTTAAGGCCAGCCTGAACTGCATAGTGAGACCCTGTCTCAAAAAAAAAAAAGACAAAAAATAATAATAATAATAATAATAATAATAAGAGTGAGAGTGATCTACTCGCCTGAGGTGGGTGGCCTCCATGGAACAGAAGGGAGGGGAGGGGAGCTCAACTACTCTCACCTGTCGGCTTACAACAGACTGTTTCTCTGTGATGCCCCTCTGCCACGGTGCCAGCCACCTCTGGACTGAACCTCTAGGAACTGTGACCCTAATAAACCCTGCCTCCTTTTACTTTGGGTATTTTCAGATATTTGCCTCAGCAATCAGACAGGTAAGACACCACGTTCTTGGTCTCCAGTTCTAAGTGCACAAAGAGGACAGTTCCAGCCAAGGGAAGGCTCAGTGAGGCCTTTTTTTTTTTTTTCTTTTTTTCTTTTTTTGTCTTTTTGAGACAGGGTCTCAGTATGCAGTTCAGGCTGGCCTGAAGCTCACTCTGTAGCTCAGGCTGGTCTCGAACTCACAACAATCCTCCTGCCTCAGCCTCCCGAGTGCTGAGATTACAGGCCTGCGCCACCATGCCCAGCAGTGAGGCCATTTTTAATATGTCTCTTGTTTCAGGGAACAGTGTGAGGTCACAACCTACGAATCCTCCTGACTTCTCTTTCCCTTCCCCCACAGGAAGCCCCTTAAGAAACTCTACAGATTATCTGCAAATCACATCCACAGGACTGTGTGGGACTCTGCCTGGGCCCTACCCCGGTCTAGGAAGCTGGCAGTGACCCTTGGGGTGTCTCCACAGTGTGACTGTGGCCCAGCATGCACGTCCACTCTGCCTGATGCAGCGCTCTCCTCATGCTGGACTGAGCCTGAGTTGACGGCAGCCACGCAGGCCGCATGCCTAGCCCATTCCTTGCCTCATCTCGCTCAGGCTGGTCTCAGCACCTATCCTTAAACAGCATGCAAGTCCTGCCTCAGGGCCTTCACACATGCCCTTCATTCCTGCTTTAGCCTCTGTGCCCTTTTCCTTCCCTTCTTCCAGGTCTACTGCCTACCATATATGGACAGTGGCAAGGACCCCTGGATCCGGCTCACTTTTCCCCCATAGCACCAAACAGAATCTGTCATCTAGAACCCTGTTTATCTCCCCCACTAGCACATCAGACCCAGGGGCAGAGATGGATGTCTGTCTCATTCACTCCTACGTCCCCAGAGCCCACACAGGGCAGCAAACTGTCGAGGCTCCACAGTTGGGCACAACGAGCGAGGGAGAGGGAGACCAGGAACCCTGGTGCTCTAGGTAGCAGGGCCGAGGCCGAGTCAGAGCTGGGGCTTTGTCCTGGGGCACTGGGTAGCCACAGAGTTAGGAGAGAAGGGTGTGGCTGGGGTTGGGGCAGGTCAGCTGGGCAGGGGAGCAAGGCGGGCGGAGCACTGGCATAGAGTGAGGGCTGTGTCCTGCTCAGGGCAGCTGGACGGCTCTTCCTGACCTTGGCAGGGACAAGGCCAGCACTGCGGGGGTGGGGGGGCAGGGAGTGGCTATGACAGCTCTGGTTGCTGGCGACAGTGTTACAGAGGTGTCAGCCAGGTCCCCAGACACACTTCCTGTCCCTATGGGCCAGGCCTGCAGGCTTCCATCCATGGCACAGGGGGCACTGAAGGCCCAGGGAGAATTTCAGGGTATAGGGACATAAGAGTAGGAGACCCTGAGAAGCAGGAAGGGGGCACAGTGACTGGTGGAGACCAGGGCAGCAAGGATAGAATCTGGTGCCTTGACCCCTGGGTCTGAGGGAGGAGGCTGGATCTAGTCCTGGGATTCCAGCCTGGCCAGCTCCTCAGGCCTGGTCCCCCCCAGCCCATGAGGCAGGGTGTGGCAAGACTCTCCAAGAGGCCCTGGAAGTCCTGCCTCAGCTGCTGCCTCAGCCACCTGGCTAATTAATTAATTGCATTAATCACAGTACCCACCCCCACAGCACAACTCCAGGGCCAGGGCTAGTCTCGGGGTAAGCAGCAGCAGCTAGGACTACAGTGGATCTGGGCCTGGATTTCCCTGCCTGCCTCCTGGCCTTCACCACTCATGGCCAAGAGCTGTGCCTTTTCGACCAACTGTGTCTTCAGGTCTGTCCTGCTCCCTCCCGGAGCAGGGTCTCTTTCCTACTACCCACCTCCATGGTGGGCATATCTTGCCATGGGAATTCACACCTCAGAGCCCAGTCTATATCCCCTTTGGTGTCTACAGTCCCTGGCCTCTGTTGGTTCTCAGGGACCAGGGCCTGGCCTCCATCTTTCTTACCTCTCTTTTGAACAGTTTCATCATGCTATAATCCCCAGCCATGAAATCCACCCCATGTGTCCAGTTGAGTATCTTTTAATGTGCCCACAGGGCCCTGTGTCCATTGCCACAATCAATTCTAGAAGCTTCTCATAATCAGACACACCTATGCCCCCTAATTGGTTCTGTTTCCTGTCTTTCCCCTTCTCCTCCATTCCCTTCCCCCTCCTTTCTCTTTCTCCCCTTTCATTCCCTTTCTTTTTCATAATAAAGACTGAACCCTGGGCCTTAACACCAAACTACATACCTAGCCAGAGATTTTTTTAATTTTTTGTTTTGACACAGTTTTCCTAAGTTGTTTGGGGTGAGCTAGAACTCACACACAAGACCCTCCTGCCTCAGCCTCTCAAAGTGTTGAGATTACACACATGCCAGGCTTCCATCCCCTCATGTTCTTTCCTCTCTCCCAGGTCTGGGTTTTCTGTTTCCAGAATCTGCCTCTGGAGACCCGGGAGATAGCTCAGTGGAATAAGCGCTTCCCTGGCAAGCACAAGGGCCTGAGTTCAATCCCCGATTCTGCCAAAAAAAAAAAAAAAAAGAATCTGCCTCTGCCTGAGATTCCCAGGCACTCTGGTCTCTCATCATCCCTGGGCTACATCCTTCAAGGCATCTCTGTGTCTCTGACCAGGGGTCTCCCTGCTGCCTGGCTCTCCACCTCCCTGATACACTTTCTTATTGCACGTCCACTCATTGGGTCTCTTCTTCCCCTCCCCCTCCTGCTCCATTTCTCAGCCTTGCTGGGACATTAAAAATGTAACAGCGTCCCAGGCAGGGGCGGGGGAGCTGGCCCCAGTGCACAGCTCCTGGTCCCTCCCATGTCTGCCGCTCCCTATGGCCCCACAAGCTGCTGGCCCTGACCTCCAGGGGTCAGTGCAGCCTGCCTGTCTCTAGGTTGGGGTCTCTGCTCCCTGCACATCACCAAGCCCCCCACCTTGGCACCTTGGCTGCCCTCACTCTGGTTTCTGCCTGTCTCCCTTCCCCCATCACCCTCATCCCTGCCAGTGTCTTTTTGCCCACTTCCTGTGGCTGGATGTCACACCACCCTCATCTCTGTGCCATACTTATGGATGCATCAGCCTTGTCCCTAGATCTGGTCCTGCCATTCCCTCTGTGGGCTTCAGTCCCCACCCCTGTATCTCTGTCTTCTCTGTACCCGCAGTTCTTCTGCTCAGTCCCTTTCCCTAACAAGAAGAGACAGCTCAGCCTGAGTCCCTTCCTCCCCTCCCCCACCCAGGCTTGCTGGGGCTGCTGAGCTGACACCAAGGAGCAGAGAACTAGGAAGGAACGGGGACGGGAACGGGGATGGGGGACAGGCTGGTTGGGGGTCCAGATGGGGCAGCTGCATTCTCAGGGGGCCACAGAGTGGGGCAGAAGTGAGGGGCAGGGAAACAGGATGGAGGGAAAGGATGGAGAGCTAGGGAAGTGGAGGGGAAAGGGGTCAGAGGAGGAGGGAGAGAGGGTGAGAAAGGGAGAGGAAGAAGGGAGACTGTGAAGGGAAGGAGGGGACAGGGGAAGAAGGTTGAGATGCCTGCAAGCAGAAGCAGAAAGACGTGGGGGGTGGGAAGGAAAGGCTCCTTTTTAGTGTCCCTATCCACAGCACTTGGGGCCTCTGAACCCTCCCGGTGGTCCTGTAGGAACATATCCCTGTCACTTCAGTTTTATGAAGGAGGAAATGGAGGCTCAGAGGCACTTTGGGGCACATCCTGCCGAGAGCTCTTAAGAGCTGGCATCCAGAGGGCAGGTTCCAGAGTCTGGCTGCCCAGGGATGGCGGTAGGACCCTGGGAAAGTGGCTTGCCTTTCCTAAGCCTCGGTTTCCTCATTCTTAACAAGGAAACAGGAAGAACTCTTTCTTTCTTGACGGTAATCAGGAACCTTCTATGAGACCAGGCACCAAGTGAGTTTTGGCTCAAGGTCTCAGGTTCACCCCAGGTGCAGTTCTGATCTCATCTGCCCTCTGACAGGGGAGAGGCAGGGAGTAAAGAGATTGGTGATGGCTTGGGGTGGAGGTCTGATAAAAACTCAGACACATCCGGGGAGCTTGAGGCCAGAGGAATCACCAGGTTTCCCCAAGAGCCTTCTGAAGCCCTCTCTGGGCAAGCTCTTGGGAAACGCCAGCATCCTCAAGTTTCTAGCTGGGAACAGTCTATCACCTGTAAGGGGCGGCACCCGAACCATTCACCTGTGTCTTCAGCCTCTCCCTCCTCTGGGGGGGTGCGCCCCTCCCCTCCCAATGGGGGTAGAGGGTGGGGTGCTGGGATTGGCTCATCAGCTCCACCCCCATAGCGGCTCGGAGGACAAAGGCAAGACAGGAGGAAAGATAAGGTACCCGAAACTGGGAGTCCGGAACTAGGAACAGGACAGTTCCCCGCCTGCCTGCCCCGCCCCAGCTGGGCAAGGGCAATAACCTGGGGAAACTTCCCTGACCTGACGGCTCACTGGAACGCGGAGGTAGCTCCAGCCTCCCGTCACCCGACCCACCTGGACTCAGCCATGTGAGCCCCCAACTTCTGCACACAGCAGCTAGCCCTTGATTTTATCTGGATGCCAAAGTAAGCGCCCTCCTGCCTCAGTGTCTGGCTCTCATAAGATATTCTCCATCCAGTTCAATCTGAAACCCACCAGATCAAGCCTCCAGTCAGCCCCCTGTCCTACCAGGAACCCTGGAGTTGGAGCACCCGACCCACAATCCAGTCTAGAACTCACAAACTGGAGCCCCTTCTGTCACGAAATCTGCCCCGACCCGTCAGTAACAACCCCTGGCCTTTATCTAGCCAGGATTCAAGACAGGACTGGGACCCCAGCCCCTCATCTTTCTGGACTTACTGGTCTCAGACTGAAAACTCCGGACCAGACCTATCCGAGCTCCGAACCTCTCACTTCAGGGCGCCCCAGCTCTCATCCTTGGTCGTCTAGGACCCCAAAGTGCGAGCTCTCTTTCCTTTTTTAGAGTTCCACGTCTGGCCGTTGCTCTCAAGTCCTCCAGGGCCCAGACTCTCAACCTTGGCAAGAAGGAAACACGGGGGCGGGGGGGTCTTCGCCATCAGCACGACCCTCCCCCCGGGGGAGTCACATTCCCCACATTCCTGGGGCCGGCAGTAAGCCAGGAACGGGTCCAGTACTACGGATCGGCGGGGCGAGAGGCCTCGGCAGACCTCGGATTTAACTCCTTGCGCTCGAGGACTCAAGCCCCCTCCCAAGTCCAGTCAGGATGGGCAGGTGGGGTACAGGGTGTGACAGGGTGAGGGCGCCTAGAAGAGCCGGGGAATTGGAGTGAATAAGGTGCGTTTGTATAGAGGCGGGTAGGCCCAGCCTGGAAGGGGGCGCGAGAGGGGGCTCGGGGCCGGGGAAGCGGGAGAAAAGGGCGCTAGGGAGGGAGGGGTGGTTTCAATCTTCTACCTGTTTCTCGGAGCTGCAACAGCAGTAGCGACAACAGCGGAAGCGTCGGCGACAATCTCGACGGCGGGAGGGCTGCGGCCCGGGCCATGGGGGGCCCGGGAGAGGGCTGGGCCAGGGCGGGGGCTTGCGGGCCACTCCGCACTGGCCGATCCGCTGGGCAGGCGAGCAGGTGCTTGGGGGTGCGGCTCTGGGCCAGTTCCCGCCGGTCACCGCTCGCCCTGTTAGGTTCTCTGGGCTCAGTTTTCCCCGCCCGGCTCTCGGGATCCGCGCCCCGGGCCCCTCACCGAGCTCTGGCCTCTCGGACTAGCTGACGTCACTGAACCTATCCCCTACCCTCCCCCCCCTCGGAGCCGATCTGACTGCAGCCACACACCCCCGAAGCCCAGCCACGCCCCTTTCCCGCTCCGGGGTTTTGGCCCCGCCAGCTCCCAGGATTTTATACCCGCAATCCCCAGGATCCCGCCCAGGATCGCTCCTCCCCCAGGTTCTATCTCCGCCCCGACATGCTATTAACACCTCCCCCTTATCATGTAGCCACGCCCCTGCCCCAGGGGCGTCCGGAACGCCCGGGCCCCCACCTGCTGGCTGCTCTACAAAGGCTCTGCCACGCCTCCTCGGGAACTTCCGGCCGTTCCCGCCCCTGTGGAGCCTCGCCCCCAAACCGGCCCTTCCTACCCGCCGTTCCAGTAGCCTGTCCACTCTCTGTAGGAACTCATCCGGGCCGGGCCTCAGCCCTGCCCACAATCTTGATTCCTCCCCCTTCTGCGTAGCTGGGTCCCTGATCACGCGTGTGTGAGGCTTGCGGGCTCCCATAGGCCCGCCCCATTTGAAGCCCCGCCCCCGCCCAGGCCCCGCCCCCTCGCCAGGCAGGTTTTCCAGTCTCCTATCCTCCTGGCTGGCGCCTCTCGGCTTACCCCAGTTTCTTTCCAGTCTCTGCCCGATTCTGGGCGTCGCCGCTTCATTTTTTTCTAGATTTCTCAATGTCTGTCATTATCTTTGTATCTCCCTTCCCTCTGTCCCTGTTTCTGTCAGGGTCTTTCCGATCTTGAATCTTCAGTGTTATTTTTCTGGCCTCTTTCGTCAGTGCTTTTGTGTAGCTTGGTGCCCATCTCTTTCCACCCCTTTGACTCTTGTTTCTGTGTCTAAGTCCCTTTTGTTTCTCCATGTCTGTGCCTCTATTTCTGTGTCTCTGTCCCTCCTACTTTCCTCGTGACCCTGCCTCGGCGCGTCCCCGAGTCCCTTTCCTCAGTTCCCGCGGCATCCGTTTCCGCACCTCCCGCCAGGGGGCAGCACAGACCGCACCGCCAGGCGGGCCGGGCCGGGCCGGGCCGGGCCGGGCCGGGCAGGGTGGGGTGGGTCTGATCGGGCCCCGGCAGGCCAGGCTCTGGACTCTGCGGTCCCTCCCCGTGTCCTTGTCCCACTTCTCCGCCGCCGTGTCTTTGTGTTGCGCTCTGACTCGGCCCCTTTGTCTCCCGCCGGTCCGCGCCTCCCTGCCCCCACCTGCCTCTTACATTCCTGGCCGCAGGGGAGCGGACGGGTGGGAGGGGGTTGGAGCAGCCCGGAGCCTTGGGTGGGTGGCTGGGCAGGGGACTGTCATTTGGGTACTCCTTGCCCGAAGGCCCCAGTGGGTCCTTTCCATCTGCTAGACATCTGCCTCGACTCCCAAACGGGGAGGTCTCCGGCAGCATGGGCTCTAGCTGACACGTGTCCAAGAGTTGGTAAAGGTACTGTTGATAAACATACTTATCACTCCTGTGGGCAGCGGGCGCTAATCTAAACGAAGTATTCGTTATCTTTTCTTTTTCAGATGTGGGTTTCACTATGTAGCTCAGGCTGGCCTCGAACTCTCCCCACGATTCTCCTGCCTGAGCTTCCCAAGTACACTTTGTGCCACCATGCTTAACCCTGCAAGGGTAACCTCAACCACATAATACCTCACATGATAAGGAAATAGACACAGAAATGAAGTGACTCGCCCCAGAGTCAGAGTTACAAAAAAGTCAGATGCAACTAGTGGGTATTGATGGTACAGGCTTGTAATCACAGCTCTTCGGGAGGCTGAGACAGGAGAATTACAAATTGGAGCCCAGCCTGGACAATTCAGGGAGATCCTGTGTCAAAATCAAAATGGAGGGGTTGGGGAGATTTCTCAGTGGAATAAGCTCTTCTCTGGCAAGCACAAGGGCCTGAGTTCAATCCCTGGTTCTGAAAGAAAAAAAAAAAAAAAAATGGAATAGCGTGTACCTCAGGAAAAAGGTCCTGGATTTAATTCCTGACTAATAAAAAGAAACGAGGGTGGGTGGGCAAAGTGGCAGTTGTAGAACTGACCCTGTTTTAAGGGCTTTATTTATCTTAGTTTATTCCTCCCAAAAGTCCTGTGAATGGAAAACTTAACATGATCCCCATGTCACTGCAAGAAAGTAGCAGGCTGGGATTTGGACCTGGACAATCTGCTCCCAGTGTCTGCTCCCAGACCACGCAAGCGGACTCGAGGCTGACTGGACAAATAAGTGCATCCTTGTAGACCTCACGCTGCTACTTTCTTTGCAAAACCCTGCCTGCCCATTATCTCCTTTAGCCAAAGAAGTGGTCGCAGGGAGTAGGAAGGTCCCCAGTACCCACTCCTGTCACCCCAGTCCTGCTATCACCAAGCAGGGTGGAGCGAGCCCAGTAGGAGCCCTGGGGAGTGCCAGAGTCCCACAGCCCCAGGTCACATGCACAGAGTAAGCACTGCTACTTTGTTGACAAATGGGAGGTGGGTGCCAGGCCTGGGGAGTCAACTTTGTGTCAAGGAGTCTCCGAGGCCTCGGCCTGAGGCTGCACTTAGTTGAAGGGCCTTAGAGTCTGGAGGTGGGAACACAGCTTCCTGAAGAGGCCTCAGAATCAACACTCCGTGCCTCACCTGCCCCTTAGCCTCCCTGTTTCCTTCTGGCAGCACCTGCCCCACTACCTGGGTTACTTTAGCACCTGAGTCTTTCTGGGAGAGACGGAGCCTCACCTGGGCTTGGCCAAAAGGAGCTTTCAATGTCCCTGGCTTTGGTTCAGGAATGGGAATAGATATGAGCCTCTGGATCCAGCTGTGCCTGAAGGTAATCCATCCAGTTATGTGACTCAATACTTTGTCCCCTTTCACCTACTTTTTTTCTTAATCTTTATTTGGTACAGGGTCTCACTACACAGCTCAGATTTCCCACTGCTGGGATTTTAGGTGTGCACCACTACACCTGGTTTAGGTGGCTGGCTCCATGGGGGGCTAGCACGGCATGCAGTATGGGGGACTGAACCCGGGTCCCTGCACTTCTTAGGCAGGTGCTTAGACCGCCGAGCTATCTCCACATTTTTTTTTCCTTTTTTTGTCTTTTTGAGACAGGGTCTCACTATGCAGTTCAGGCTGGCCTTAAGCTCACTTTGTAGCTCAGGCTGGTCTCGAACTCACAACAATCCTCCTGCCTCAGCCTCCCGAGTGCTGGGATTACAGGCCTGCACCACCACGCCCAGCTCATTTTTTTTTTTTTTCTTTTTCTCGTACTTTCTTTCATTTTTTTTTTTTTTATTTCTAATTTTTATTATTTTTAGGGAAGGGTCCACAGGGTGTTCAGGAGCTCACTACTAGACCGGACTCAGCGATCCACCTGTTTCCAGCCTCCCAAGAGCTGCGACTACAGGTGTGTGCTACCACAGCGTGGGGCAGTCTCACTGTGCATCGGGGGCAGGGCTGGCACAGCAGGCTCGGGAATCAAACCCCTGGCCCCTTTTCCTGCTTGCAGGCACTTTAATCTGCTGAGCTTTTTTGCCAGCCCAGTCTTTCATTCTTTTAAATGTATTTGGTTGTTGCAGAGTCTCACTACGCAGCTCGAACTCGTAGTGATCCTTCTGCTTTCAGCCTCCCCAGCGCTGGGATTACAGGCGTGCCCACCCCAGATTCTGGCTGACTCAACCTGCCCTGTAGTGCTGGGATTGAACCATGGTCTCTGTTCTTGCCTAAACTTGCCTAAGCAGGCCCTTTAACCTGCTGAGCTATCTCACCAGCCCCATTTTTTCTTTTTCCTTTTAAAGATAGTTTCACTGTGTAGTTCAGGCTGACCTCGAACTCAAAGGGGTCCTCCTTCCACAGCCTCCCAAGTACTAGAATTTTAGGCATGTGCCAATATACCTGCCTGAGCATCAAATTTGTACTTAGTTCCCCCCTTTCTTTTTCTTTTTTCATTTGCAACCAAACTGATAAAAATCTGTCCAAGTCTAGAAGAGATATGGATTCTTACAGTGTCCCAAGGGCAGGGAGGCAGTGATGATGAAAGTTTTTGGAATAGCTGGGCATGGTGTCATATGACTATAATCCTGGCTCAGGATGCTGAGGCTTTGTTGTAGTGGGGGACATGGGAAAGGGCACTCCCAGGAAGGGGAACTGTATGTCACCAAAAAAGGGAGAAGCACAGTGTGTGTGGAGCAGGGTCTCAGCTCCTGGGCACTATATGGAGCCACTGAAGGCTGCTGAGGGAGGGAAGCTCACTGATAACTTGTTCTTACTTCCTGGAGCCCCAGATACCCAGACTCGCTCTTCTCTCCATCCTCTTCCTTCAGGCCCTGGCCACGGTGGGAGGAGGGGTCACTGCCATCTGGGCCGGGGAGATGGCTCAGGAGAATAAGTGCTTCCTTGGCAAGCACAAGGGCCTGAGTTCAATCCCTGGTCCCCCCTCCCAAAAAAAAGCTGTCATCTGTATGCAAAGGCTCTGGCATGCCAGGCAAGGGTGGACCATTATGCAAACGTGTGCCGTTTTGGGGGCCTGATCCAGACCTTCCCATCCTTAATGTGACCAGGTGCTGAGTTGAGAACCCCTCCCTCTCTGGGGTCCCCCTTTCCCCTCCCCCAGGCCTCCTCACTCCCCTCCATATCCCCAGGGTCTTTCTACCCTGTCCCAAGGGAAACCTCTGTGTCCCACCCAGTGGAATAACTCACATGTACTGCTGCGCAGACTGCCTGGCTTCCTCCTGAGCAGTTTCATGGCATCTACTCAACTCACAGATAGTGGCATTTTCTGTGTATTTTCCTTTACATGTTGATTTATTAAGACAGGGTCTCTGTACAGTTCAGACTGACCTCAAACTCATTGTTCTCCTGTCTCAGCCTCCCCAGTGAAGGGATTACACACTGTGCCATCACACCTATATTTTTCAAATAATATGGTATTCAATTTTGCTATATAGGGCTAGGGATTTAGCTCAGTGGCATAGCGCCTGCCTGGCAAGCGTGAGGTCGTAAACTCAATTCCTAGCAGACCAGTACAAGAAAAAAATAATTGCTATATAAAGGATCCAAGAGCCACAGTGGCACAGATTAATGACACTAGGGAAGGACAAGACCTGTTGACATACAGTAGTCTCTCCCCTATCCATGGTTTTATTTAACTGTTACAGTTTAGACAAGACTGTCCCCGCAAAAGCCTCTCATAGCTGGGAGTGATGGTGCACAGTTCTAATCTCTGCACTCAGGAGGCTGAGGTAGGAGGATTGCTGACAGTTTGAGGCCAACCTGGGCTTCGTAATGAGTTCAAGGCCAATCTGAACTACATAGGGAGACACTGTCACAAACACAAACACATACACCCGAGTTCAGAGCTGGGGCTGGGAAGGTGACTGAGTGGTGGAGCCTAACCTCTTCTGATCCAGCTGCCGCTGCAGAGCTCCTGCTGAAGCACTATGGGTGTGGGCTGCTGAAGGGGCAGTCCTGGCTGCTCTTAGCCGGTGGTGCGTCCCTCCCTCAGGCTCTTTCTCTCTCTGCATCCAGCCCCCATGCAGGGACAGCTGTCACCTGATGTGCTTTTTCACAGCTTCTTCACAGCCTCGGGACTGGCACCATGCACTGAAACTTCAGAAACTGAACCAGAATGAAGCCTTCCTCCCTGGAGTTGTGCCGCTGAAAGTGTCTTTAGTTGCTCTGTTGTGGCTGCCTCGGTGTCCTGAATCTTTTCTGAAGGATATGAGGATACCCAAGGCTGTTTTCACCTTCTCTCCTCTCCTCTCCTCTCCTCTCCTC
>PVKA01010305.1:0-64955 GCA_004027165.1 Ctenomys sociabilis
AGGAAGGAAGGAAGGAAGGAAGGAAGGAAGGAAGGAAGGAAGGAAAATTGAAAAATTAGCATAGGATGTAATTAGTTTAGTTCATCTAACAGCATGCACTTTCATTTCCTGAGTGCATCATTCATTAGTACAGATGACCAAGATATATAATAATTTGAATGTTAATTACAATATGAAAAGCAACTGACCTATGTACTAAGGAGGATCCTTCCCAGAGCCCTTTGTCTACATACATGTACATTATCTCACATAGCACATTGAGAACTAAAGTCAACCCACATTAAAATATGTATTCTTCCCACAGCATGCAGCATGGAAAGGGGCACTGGTCAATAGTCAGGACATGGATCAGGACAACAGAGGCACAAGCACAAACAAGGGTGCCCTCTATACTTTGTCCAGGCTTAGCTGGTACCATCTTAGCTAATATGTAACTGGCCAAAGCAGATCACATGATGGGGTGGAAAAATAACTATTCAACATCCTCTGTTATGGCAACATTGGAATTATAAAAATGGCTGGTCTCAAAATGAAACACGCTGGACTTTGAATTACCAGCAGAGGAGAAATACCCAAGAATGCCATCCAAGTTGCATCAGATTAAGAAATGAGCCAGAAATAAATTCTTACTGTAGTAAGCCTCGGAATGCTCATTTCTAGTGTTGTGGTTAACATTATCTATGTATCGATCTATCTATCATCTATCTATCTATCTATCATATATCTATTTCTCTATTTATTTATTTCCTTGCTTAGCTTGTGCGTTTGTAACCTCAGACTAACCAGGCCTATTTGGATGAGTCCAGAAATCATAGAATATCTCTTTGGAATTTCTCTTCTAGGTTATAACATAGCATCATCTATTTATTTTCTAACTTTTCATTGCATACATTTTCTTGGAATTAATTTTTTTCATATTTTAGAGCTAATAGAACATAAAATCCACAGTCAGAAAATGTGTGTTTGAATCTTAAACTTGGAATTTTGTAAGCTGTGTAATGTTGGAACGTTACTGAGTCTTTCTAAAACTTATCTACTGGAAAGTTGAGCCAATGATGTATGTGGTGGCTCTGAAGTTGTGAAATGCCTGCACGAGATCAGCTATTAATGTTTCACTTAAAGTATGAAATATTTGGCAAACATTGATTATCCCTGTTAGTGTGTATTTGGTAGATGCAAAGCTAAATGAGAAATAAATACTAGATTTTTGCAGTTTGGGAAACACATTCTTTACATTTGGCCAATTCAGATTTAATGGATTTGAGCACAAGTTTTATACTCAAGATTTCAGGCTCTGAGGTTTGTAGACATTCCTACGTTAAGTCCTCATCTCCAGAGTCTGAAGACTCTATTTCTTTATTGGGCTTCCAGCTCCATTTGTGCTGAGGCTGCTTACCTACAGTATTACCGTTACTCTATCACCGATTTTCTCTGCCGTGTCTACTGTACCATACCTCCCAGGTGCATGGTCCTGTGCCTCTGCACAGAGCTTCTAGACTGGGATCTCCCCACTTTCTTGCCAGGTTATCTGCACTTCCCTGGCCAGGAAGGCAAGCAGCTCTCTGGCACTGCCATTTGGCTTTCCATCCGGTGTTTTGGGAAAACCTCCGTGGCCTCTCCTCCCAACCTCCAGGCACAGTTAGTCATTCTCTTCCTGGGCTGGAACCGAGTTTCATACATTCTTCTGCTAATACTTCATTTATTTTGTTTACTTGTCTATCTCCCCAACAAGATGCTGAGCTCCTGGGAACCAAGCTGTGTTGTTTATCTCCACCCTCAGCACCTATCCCAGTGCCAGGCACATTAAAAGAACATTGGGGTACCCAAAGATGTTGCTCTGTGTTTTCTATCCTGTATCCAGAGAATGATCCTTTACATTTACTAAAAATAAGCTCACTTTTCTCTGTTGGTTTCAGAGGGATATTTAAAAATATAATAATGATAATGTAAAACAATGCATGCTTTCAAAATAAAATATTCCCTTCTAGATTGGTGGTGAGCCTGAATGTTGAAGCCAGTGGAATTAAATTTTTTTGAACATCTAAATCACTGATTTAGGAACTGACCAAAAGATCTGAGATTCTCCACCAAAAGCATAACAAAGTAATATCTCTAGGGAAGAAATACAAGTGTTTATATTTCCAGAAACTTCTTCAAGCAATTCTGATACCTACCAAAGTTTAGAACCATTGTATTAGGCCAATCTGACCTAAAAACTGTTGGTTCCAACAGTTGCTTCACGTATTTTCTTCCGCCCGAAGGAGCAGTAACAGAAGTGTCCATTCAGAGCTGAGGTCCCCTCTCCCTGGCTTCTGCTGCCTAGGCTCTGGAGAGGTAAGGTAGTCTCCCTTATTGCTCAGTGGCCTTTGATCAGGAGCTTCTTCACACTGGCTCATTCTTCACTTCAAAGCTGGGAAACATAATCAGAGCAGTGTCTCTCTTTTCCCTTTACCTAGGGACCCAGGGGGCCCCACAGGTGAGCCCGCCACCTGGGGAGATGTGCAGACAGACTTCGCCACTCACTGCTAGAGGCCAGGGGCATTCCTGTCTGATTCTCCCAGCACACACCTGGTGCCAAAGAGAAACCAGAAGAATAAATAGGACTTGTTCCAAGCCCATCATTATGGTATGGACTCACCACACTGAGGGTGCAGTGTTAGGGAGATTGCCATAGTGTTCCCTCTAATTCCAGAGGCAAGATGTCCCAGATTAAACAGCAGAGGATCTTTATAGAAAACAATCACCTGAAGCTTCAGAAAGAATCATCCTTTACCTGAGCATTAAAATCAACTCCTAAATTCAAAGTTTGGGAAGAGAAAGATATGTCATAGGCATTTCAGGAAGTGGCAATTCACTTTCAGGGGTAAGTTATTCCAGTCTAGTAGACTGGAAGATACCAATATAAACTTCTATGGTAAACCTAGGATATCAATCAATGGCCCTTCCACTTCTTCTCCCCAATGTATTTTTTAAGTAAGTACAAATAAATCCAGAGGTCATTCTTCAAAAATGCATTATTGAAATATAATTTACATATTATTAAGTATAGCCCCTTAAAGCATATAAATAATGCCTTTTAACATAGTTACTGATTTAAACAATGGCTATTGCAATCTAAATTTCAAACATTCTCACTATTCATCCCCCAAAAATCTTGCATCTATTAGAATTCATTCCCCATATTCCACCCTGTGCGCAGCTCCCGGGTATGCTAGTCTACTTTTTGTCTCTTCAGATTTGCCTATTTTGGATATGTCATACAAATGGGGAATCATATAATAAATGATCTTTGCTGACTGAATTTATTTTTATGCTGTTTTTAATGCCTTATTGATATATAACAAGTATAATAACAAGTATCAATGCTTTATTCTTTCTATGGCTAAGCAATATTTTATTATACAGGTAAACCACAGTTACTTACCCATTCATTCGCTAAGGAACATTTGGATTGCTCCTGTTTTTTGGTTGTTCATCACACTATAAAGACTAATATGTTTGATCCCCAGCATGCCCTGCCGACCCTTTCCCTGGGTTGTACTGATAAGACTGAGACTGGGCGTGGTGGTACGTGTCAGAACTCCAAGCACTTGGGAGGCTGAAAACAGGAGGATCACTATGGGTCCAATCTGTATAGTGAGGCCCTGTACACCCTGTACTAAATACATAATATAAATATATGGATAGATAGATAAGATACGCAGATGCTTTAGCTTCATTCCAAAGTTATATAGCAACTATTTTAACATTTTGAGGAACTGATAAACTTCAAAAGTGGCTACACCATTTTATAATCAGACTGGCAAATGGTGAGACTTTTAGCCATAAAAGTCATTGATATGTCATTGTAATTTTGATTCATACTTCACTAAGAAGTACAGATGAGTGTACTTTCTTATCTATTTACATATCTTCTTTGAAAATATCTTTTTAAAATTTTTGTCCATTTTTACTTCGGATTAGTTATATTTTAATTAGCAAAGTATAACATGTCTCACTCCCTCTCATATATGCATGTTCAACCTCTTTGTCAAATCTATCATTTGCAAATATTTTCTCCTTACTAAATTTGTGGTTTACTAATATTTTCTACAAAACTTCTTTCATTTTGTTAACGATGTTACTTTAAGTAACCTGAAAATTTTTATTTCATCAATTCTAATGTCTCTATATATTTCCTTTTGTGGTTTTGTTATCATGATTTAAAAAAACCATTACCTATTCCAAGTTTGCAAGGATTTATCTCTATTTTATTATTTTAAGCTTTTTAACTTCAAGTCTAGGATATGTAGCTTTTTGGTGGGATGTAAGTTAGGGGCCCTTATTGTCTCTTATAGTAAATACATCTCTGTGATTATTGTTCAAGTGTAAGTATGACATTTTGTGAGTTGTCAAGCTCCTACATTAGACCCCTCTTTCCATGAAGGCAGGGACTATATCCATTTGCTAAATCACCCTTAAAGAAAAGAAAACTTTGTTTCAGCAAATAAAAAGTCACTTATCTGCATTATTTCAAAGCTTTCTAAATATAAGTAAGTGTGTGTGTGTGTGTGTGTGTGTGTGTGTAAGAAGTGTGTGTGTAAGAAGAATGAGATAGGAAAACTGATACAGGTACAAATCTAGAATGGTGACAAGCTATCTTTGATATATGAGAATAACAGTGACAATTAGGTAACATCCATTCTACTCGCAATTATTTGAACTAACAACATATTCCTGTCACCATTAGTTGTAGCTTCAGAATCCTCCTGAATGCTAGTTGGTCAACCAACACTTGATTTGACCTCGAGTGCACATTGAACACACATGTTTTCTTGATCAAAGTGTCTTCAATTCTCACACTAAAAGAAGTCTTCAAGATGGCCCAAAGCTGAGGTCATTCCCAAAGTTGATGAATCTACAACATCAGCTCTCTAATTGAAGCTTTATTATATATTTTTAATTTTTAAATGTTAAGGTATATTTATATTCTAACATTATTAAGAGGATTAAGGTATAGCAGGTGAAGAACTCAAGACACTACACTACCATCTTATTGGTCAAAGACAACATAGGTAGAAAATCAAAAATTCCCTTCAAAATTGCAACAATGAAGTTTGGCTTCAGAGTTGTATTCCCTGCAGGGTACATTACAAAATGTAAGAAAGTAGGAGCCCGTCAGATAGCTCAGCAGACTAAAGCATGAGCTTAGGCAAACACAGAAACCAAGGTTTGAACCCTGGCACCACATGCTGTGCCAGCCTCACCCCTGAGGCACACTGAGACGGCATCTGGGACTGGGAGTGGTGGCACATGCCTGTAATCCCAGCCCTTAGGATGCTGAAGGCAGGAGGATCACTAGGAGTCTGATATGTGTAGTGAGACCCTGTACTAAATTTTAAAAAAATAATAAGAAAGTAGTCAAAGGTGTTTATATGTGAAGTAAGCGGTCAGTTACTACTTTTTTCACATAAACTTTCCCTTGGGCAGCCCAACTGCACAATAACAGTTTGCAAAATCAGTGTTGTTGTATCAGAGTTAGTAGCAGATTTCAAAAGTACTTGCTTCATATGCTGATTTACTGCACCATTGACCATATATGTAAGAGTGACTAACTGGTTTATTTTATTTTGGCTAAGTTTAATTATGTCTAGTGATGCAGGATTTTTCATGCAAAACTTCAAAAATATGGAATATATCATAGTCAATCACTCAAATCTATTCTTTAAAGTATAATTCACCAAGAAAAGAGTTTTCACCTGGATTATGGCTGCCACATGTTCTCACGGAGGCATCCACTTGCTTTGTGAAGAACCAGTGATGTGTCTTCCCTAGGTTATCACCACTTACTTTCAGAATGTAGGTGTCCACGTTCTATGTGCTTTAAACTGTGATCCCCAAACTTCTATGTATAGTGGCATCATCTGAAGGTCTTGTTAAACACAGCCTCTGGGATGGCCCCAAGATTCTACACCACAAACCCCAAGATTCTGTTTTCTATGTAGCACTGGTGATGCCAACGCTGGTAATTCAGGGAAATAAACTTTTAAAGTAATTATTGATGGTCACTTGTTGTTTATTTGATGTTGAGCATCTAATGTTCCTAACCTAAGAAAAAAGCATTTGATGATATTTTAGACCATCAAAATGGTCTAAAGATGACAAACAAGTATGTATTCACCTTGTCATAGTCATCCTCCTCATTGCAGGGACAAAATACTGAGCACTCACAACTTAAAGGAGAAGTTTGTTTTGGCTTTCAGTGACAGTCCATTTTTGGCTGATTACATGGAAGAAACATGCAAGTTCTATGTCTAGCATCAGTAAGTATCACAAGAATCTCATGATAGGTTGGGGAGATAGCTCAGTAGAATAAGCACTTGCCTCTCAAGTGCAAGGTCCTGAGTTCAATCCCCTGTATTGCAAAAAAAAAAAAATTTTGGATATTCCTTATATTGATCAGTCCATAGCCTCAGCAAATAATTTTTTCAGAAAGAATTTAGATTTAAATCCATGAAGATTTTTATAACTAAGACATACCAATATACAGTGCTAGAAAATGTACAATCTAGATAAACAAAAATTCTTCACCTTTAGAGATAAGTCTTATTAAACACATACTCAAATATGTAGAAGAGTACCAAGATAAATAAAAATTAATTTGAAATATTTAGTATTATAAATAAGTGTACCTAGTCCTACTTTTAGTAAGGCTAGTGGAAAAGAGCTCCATTATAGTATCTTCTCTGATTTTATGAAGATTTGAAACATCAAAGTAAATATTAATGGAAAAGTTCATGCTTAAATTTTTAATTTTTCTTCTTCTTTTTAACTTCTTATAAACTTTTTTAAACCAGCTTTCCAAGCTTATATCTGGTAACCTAAACAGCTAATTTGAAGATAACATGCAACACAATGACCTTTGTCAAATGCTTATTGCTTTGTTTAATGAAATTTTGTATCATTTCTAATGTTTTTTAACCACTTTGCATTCCTTACAAAATAAATATTAAAGAAAATCTCTAAGAAAAATCAAGGCTAGTGATTAAAATTAAAGTTAGTGCCGATGGCCGGCAGGACATCAGAAGGGCTCTGAGTCATTACCCTGAGGACGTTGTTGTGAATGCCCTCCCCCTAAGCATGCTCACAACCCCAGCACAGCATCCACAGGTTTCAGAAAGGCCAGGCATGCCTCTGCTGAGCAGAGCCCTGTCATCGGACTATTTGTGTCAGAGTGCGAACAAGCTCTTATCAAGTACAAAGTACGTGAGAGCTGAGGAAGGGTGACACGCCATCACACTACAAAGTGCTCCTCTGAGACAATCACTGGCAAGTTCCGGGCCTCTAAGGGAGAAAGCACAGGGTGCGTGAGGCCTCGGGTCTCACGCATCTCCAGGTCAGTGCATAAGAAGGAGGTGCAGATGACCGAACACAAAGCAGAACTGCAGCCTGTCATTGCATGACAGGTCAAGGTCACAGGTAGGAAGTGGCGAATTAGCACCCTCAGGACATCACATGTATCTTCAACTATCACAGAATATGTGATATTATGTTTCAGAGTGAGCAAACTATTAAAAGGCACAAATTACATAAATTCAGTTTAAACATGTTAGATGGCTTTGATTCTTGATTCTAGGATTTCAGCAACCCTTACAATCAGAAGTATCAAAAAACTAGCAGCCTAGGTCAGATAGAAGTTCAGTAGATTAAAGAGCCTGCTTAGGCAGATGCAGGGACCACAGATCCCTTTGCTCCACAAGCAGTGCAGACACGACCCCTGGGGCAGTTTAAGACCTTGATTGAGACTGGGCATGGTGGTGCATGCCTGTAATTCTAGTGTTTAGGAGCTGAAAACAGGAGGATAACTGGAAGTCCAATCTGTGCAGTGAGACCCAGCAGACCCTGTACTAAATACATAAAAAAATAAAATAATAAAATAAAACTCTCATCCTACAATAGGGCCAGGTGGTATTTATGGTTAGAGATCAAAAGTAAAATGTGCCAGTTAGGCCCTGGATATTGTGGTACATACCTGTAATCCCAGCACTAGGGAAGCTGAGGCAAAAGGATCATTGCGAGTTCCAGCCCTGGGATACAAAGTGAGCTCAAGGCCAGCCTGAACTACATAGTGAGACCTGTCTCAAAAAAAAGAAAAAAAAAAAAAAAAAAAACCTGTGGGGCCAGCCCTGCCCCTGGTGCATGCTGAGAGGGAGACTGAGACTGGGAGTGGTGGCACCAGCCTGTAATCCCAGCTTTTAGGAGGCTGTAAACAGATGGATAACTATGAGTCTGATTTAGTAGTAAGACCCTGAACACCCTGGAGACCTTTCCCTAAAATACAGGAAAAAAGAAAAAAAGAAGTGCCAGTTAATCTTAATTGTTGATTTAACAGGATTGAGAGACTCTTGGAGAAGTGACTGGACTATGGTGATGCTATATTCATCAATGATTAAAACCACTGTTATTCCTGCTGAATATGCTCTTAGTAAGTAGGCCCAATTACAGGTGGTGCCTAGGGCGTTTTCTCTCTCTCTCTCTCTCCTTTCTCTCTCTCTCTCTGTCTCTCTCTGACTCTTTTCTTACTCTGTTTCCTGAAATCACAAGGCAAGCAGCTTTGGTCCACCAGATCTTTCCACCATGGTTTTCAGCCTTGAAACCAGGCAGCCATGGACTGAAAACTCTGAACTGTGAGCCAAGAAAAATAAACCCTCTCCTTCTCTATGCTTTGAGCGTCAATTACTGGCAATGGGAAAGCTTAAAAGTGCATGCAGTAGAGAGGCAGAATAAAGACACAGGACCCAATTGGTTGTCTTCTTTCAGTCTTCTATCCCTCACTAAAGCTGTGCTGTTGTAGTTAAACAAGAGTGTGAGGCTAAATTGATTAGTCTCTGTTATCCTGAATGGATTCACATTGGTTGGGTCTGCTGCACATAGTACAGGATTCCAGTCCATGTCAGTACCTCCCTACAGATGGCACTTAACAATTCAAAAGAAGCTCTAAGAGCAATCTTAATATCAGTAATAGAACAGACAAGTTCTGTAAATGGACCTGATTATAAGTGCATACAATGCATGGCCCCATCAGAATGGCCCATACAAAAATCCCAGTATGATGTTTGTAATGCACAAAGTCAATACAGGCTCACAAGGAAACATGTTTTCTTAGAACCTCTGTTTTTGCTAGAGAGATGTTAATGCTGAATGAAACATTTAGGAATTCATATCCTCTTTGCCTGCTAGAACTTGTGGAATAATTAAGGTTACTTTTACTATGATTATCATTATGATTTTTGATATTTTATTAAATTAAAGTCTAGGATATTATTATAAAGCTATCTTTTAGCATCACAGTTATTGTGCATATGTATGTGACCAATGTCCAACTTGTCAATCAAAGATCAATTATAATTTCTCTGTACAGTAATATGCAGTCCACAAATAAGTGAAAATATTGTGAATTCAATGTATTCATTCCCCAAAGTTATAAACATTAATTGACAATCAACATTTATGAAGTCAACACTTAAATTTTTTTGAAATAACTCAGAAAAATTACTCTGGAAGCATTCAGAACCCAATAAGTAATGATGAAACATATGAATTTAAAACTATTTGCAATCTCTTTCTATAATCACATACTGTTCCTTAGAATATAATTTCACAGTTCACCTAAAACAATCCAAGCACATTTTCAACTAGATAATGTTGCTTTCCAAATTAACTTTTTCTTAATTTAATTTATCCCATAATAGCTAGATAGATAAATAGATGCCACTATAAAATAAACGGTCATCTTCTGCTTGAGCAGATTTATCCTTCAGTTATATACTGTTCCTATACTTTTCATAGGGTTTTTGAAGAAAGTAAAACTATATTAAGTTCTTCATGTTTCCTCTAAGAACCATGTCATCCTTATTTCTAAGTTCAACTATATACACTGTATAATTATTCATCAGATATTTTTCTGAGTATAATTTACTTGTTAGAAAAATATCAAATCTATGTCAATTCCCACCTTTAAAGATAATCTTGTATATTATTTAAGTATACTGATTAAATTCCCCCAAAGCCTTTCACAAATGTTTCATTGTGTCCTAAAACTATGGGTGAAATCTGTTAAGATACAAGTTAAGAAAGGAAAAAAAAATAACTTATACACAGTATATCCGGGGATATAATGAATCCTGTGACTGTATGTTTATAGTACCAACATATATATAAATAAGGATGCCAAGTGCTTTAATTTGACACAATAAGAATATTTCTTTCTTTCTCTCTCTCTCTCTCTTTTTTTTTTTTTTTTTTTGGGTGGAACCGGGAATTGAACTCAGGCCCTTGTGCTTGTCAGGGAAGTGCGTATTCCACTGAGCCATCTCCCAGGCCCAAGAATATTTAAGCAAGTGAATTCAAGTGAATTTTACACTGTTTAGAGGTGATTGAGGCAAAGTATTTAAGATGCTGCTAGATGTAACAATTTGAACAAAATAGTAATTTATATGGGTTGGTGTATGTAACAAACTTTGAATCAGTCTCATTTTTCCTTACTTCCTAACTGAATGTAAGAAATGTAGACACAAGTGTCCCAGTCTTCCCCACTTTTCCTAGTAACTCAGCTAATTCTTCACAGATGCAACATTACTGAGTGGTCTACTCTAACTCTTCATAAATTTATTTACTTTTCAGATTTACTGATGTACTGTAGAAAAATAAAAATGTCTACATTTGTAATATATAATGCAATTACATATATATACATATATATATATATATCAAAATGATTACTAAAATCAAGTTAATGAACACATCTAGCATCTCATACAGTTATCTTAATGTGTGCATGTATGTGCATGTGTGTGTGTGTGTGTGTATGTAGTGAGAATATTTATTATTAACTGCACTCACTACACTGCAATAGTTCTCTAGAACTTACTCACTCCGTTTAACTGAAACTGTGCCCTTTGACCGATATTTGACTCTACCCGATAGCTCCACACTGGTAACAACTATTCAACTCCTAAACTGATTTATATTCCACATATAAATGAGATCAGGCAGTACTTGTCTTTCAGTGCCTGGTTAACCTCACTTAGTGTCCTCCAAGTTTTCATGTTGATGCAAATGACAGTTATTTCTTCTCTTTTGTAACTGAATAAATTCATCTCTTGCACAAACTTATCCATTTGTCTGTCAATAGACACTAAGGCTGATTTCATATCTTAGCAATTGTGAATAATATTGCAATGATTTTGGGAGTGCTGACATCTCTTCATCATACTGATTTAATCTCCTTTGGATATATACCAGAGTTGTATTTCTAGATTATATAGTAGCTCTATTTTTAACTTTTTGAGGAATCTCTAAACCATCTTCCACAATGCTTGTACGTATATTCCGTCCAAAGTTGTAGGGATCACGTTTTCTTAGATTTTCACTGACACTTATCTTTTGCTTTTTTATTATATGCATTCTAACAAATGTGAACTTATGTTTGATTGTAGATTTAATTCACATTTTCTTGATGGTTGCAGATTGGGAGCATTTTTTCACCTACCTATTGGCTACTTATAGATCTTCTTTTGAGAAATGCTCATTGATGTCTTTTGTCCAATTTTTCTTTGGATTTTATTTTTAGTTAGTTTGGAGTTTTTTGAGTTCATATGTTATGTGTGTAGTTCCTAAACATTTCTGGCAGACTGCAGCCCAGTCGCTAATCCCTGCTGATTCTTTATTTGGCTACTCAGAAGCTTTTCAGTTTGACGCAGTCTTATTCGTCTACTTTAGCTTTTGTTTTCATATTTCTTTATTTTCTATTAGTTCAGTTGAATTCTCTAGGAAGACAATCACAAACATAAGCAACCCTGCAAATATAGCAATAAAAATATTGCAGCATGGATATTTCTCTCTGTAGATACATATAGTCTACTATACAAGTACAGTCTCCAATTGTGCCCAGCAACCCTTCTACTGCAGGAATAATATTTTAATGAAACCTGGAGAGATACAAACAGAAAATAGTTCTAAACCAATTGGAGCTCCCGAGATCTCTGCTCAGGCCACAGAAAACAGAAAAACTGTCCAATAACCCTCTTCAAAGATGCCTCACATAACCCCATCCCCATGAGGACCACTGTTCCTCTCCATTTTACCTGCCTGAACCTGAACCATGTGACAAAGAGCAGAGACAAATAATAACCCTTGTTTCTTTGAATTGATCGCCGTGAAAGCCCAGGGAATGAAACTTTTGTCAGAGTTCCTATTAAATTCAATACCACTGGACTTTTTTAAGCCAATATTTCATGTTAAACTTTTAAATCTTTAAAAGAAGCCACCCGCACATGTATAGCAATATGATTTTGGCTTCTAGGTAATGTCTATTCTCAAAAGCCTGAAATGTAAAAACAAAAAATAATGTTTTGAACAATTCAGTATTGCCATCTGTTTTAAGAATGCTTTTTATATCCCTGAATGAATTTTTTTCTTTGCACATGCTTTTTCGTCCGTATTAGTAGAGCAGTTTGATTCTCCTCATTACACTTGATGGTTGATAGAGCACCAGACCAATTTTATTTAGGCTAAACACAGTCAATCAAATAAAATTACAAGCACATTTGCTATTTTTCAGCAAAATATTTCTTTTTCCTTCTAAAGAATCAATCTGAAATATTCTGTGGAAAAGGCAGCCCTGTATAATAATATTTCAAATCTTTAGCAAGCATCCTGGAGGATAAGATGTTACAGACATAGGTACAATTGTTCATAGGCATGGCACAGTATCAGTAAGAGAGAAAATCCCAACACCTGAGTCTTCAAGGAGAAAAGGCTTATTTGGCTTATGGTTTCTAGGGGTACAGTCTTCAGAGAGCTGGCTGCAAGCACAAGTAGCACAGTGGAAGGAAATGGGAGGGGGCAGCTGCTCAAGACAGCAAATCCTGGAAACAGAGAAAGGAGGGAGAGGCCAGGAAGGGCAATTCACCCCACAAAGCCACAGCCCAGGTTACTCACTCCTTCCTACCAGGCCCCACCTTCTAACAATGCATTTAGCTGGAAACTAACTAACCAGTGTAGTATGCTTCTGGTGAGTATAGCAACCCCATGTTTGTATCACCTTCCAAGCATGTGAGATTTGATAGGGTAACTGGAAAGTTAAACCATGTTGCTTTCAGGGAAGAATTTATTCTTTTCAAAAAGATAAATTAGTTAAGAGTATCTCAAATAAGTATTATATCCCATGGAAACCCCTCAAAGATAGACCAAACCTTTAGGATAATTTGAAGCATTTTACTTTGAAGATCATCGTTTGATCACTAGGAGACTCGCCTAGGAATTCTGCTGACTTGAGCAGTTTTCTAATTTCTTTCTACTACAGATCCCTTTGTTCTTCAAAATATTAGTCACATAAGAAGATAAGGAACCAAAGAGAGCCACTAATAAACCTTGCACTACATAGCTGAAATATTTTCAGTAGAGATTATTATCTATGAAATTATTTTAGAGTATTTCAATTACATATTTTTGTTGGTAGAAGTGTGTTCATTTTTCTTCCTATTTAAATATTAGAAACTTTTTGGCAATAAAGGCAATATACTTCAAGGATATGGCTTTTTCATATGCTGTGATTTAATACTCAAGCAATCTTTACTTTTCTGAGTTTCAAAATTGTACCTAAGAAATTTACAAGTCTGGGTATTTGTAGGTCATGCCATTACATGTTAAAAATTCACACACATTTTTGGTCCTGCTCAGCACAGTAAAAGTATGGCTATGATTTTATAGGCTCAAAGGAAATGTTAAAAGCTAGCTTTGATTCTTCTTAAAAACTACCGAAATCAATCAACAGAGAGTGAAAAGTTGAGTTAATTGCTTTATTTTCTTTTTGAATAGAAATTTAAAAATTTATACCTTGGTATTTTTTAAAGATTTTTTTAAGTTCTTTATTTTTCTGTTTTATTTTCATAGTACTAGGAATTTAATCCATACCTTTGTACATTTTTTTTTTTGTACCAGGGATTGAACTCAGGACCTTGTGCATGCCAGGCAGGAGCATATGTGCTGAGCTATCTCCCCAGCTGCATATCCTAAGGTGCATCAAATACTGATCTACATCCTCAGCCCAAATTAAATTCTTATTTTTAAAGATAATAAAAAATAGTAAAAAAAAAACAAATGTAGAATATTGGAACAATATAGAATTTCACTATACAAAATGTTAAAAATTGTTGTCAAATTAGTTATTCAGATTACTAAATATATGCATGCAAAATTGATTTTAGAAAAAAGCAAAAAGAAGAGAAAAAATTAAGCCTTAATTGTTCCTTTCAATAGACTAGAGAAAACCAGCAATACAATTATCCAAGCTCTCCTGTGTATATACATATATATTCCATTTCCCCTCCCTTCTTTCATTCTTTTCTCCATTTCCTCATTCCAGCTGTTCCTTCTTATTGAACTGTTTATTTCCTTCTCACAGGATCTCTTGTACCTTTCATATTTTATTTACTGTTTCAGGTTCTTACACTAAAAAGGCAATATGATATTCACACGTGTGAGTCTGATTTATTTCACTGGTGAGTATGGCCTCTAGCTGCATCCATTTACCTGTAAAAACTTTGAGTTTATCTTTTGTACATCTGAGTAATACTTCATTGTATAAAAATTCCACACATCTATCTTTTCCTCACTTGATGGGCATTTGTGTTGGTTCTAAGATTGAGCTATGACTAATTGCACTGCTATAAATATGGGTGCACATACATCACTGTGGTATGATGTTTTCAGTTCTTCTGGAAAAATACCCAGGACTAGAAAAGCTGGGTCAAATGGGACCTCTAATTTGAAGACCTTGTATTTGCATATTTTTAATTAATTCAGTATAGCCCTGTTTTCTTAGCTCTATGTTCTGCATTCTACATCCCCAATGCTTTGGCCCCATCACCCTTGCAGGAGGACCAAATTCTCCCAGGCAGAGGGTCCCTCTCCAGAAGCCAATTCAGAAAAGGCAGGGCCATGAGCAAGGTTTCCAATTGCAAACCTTGAGTCTACAGCTCCAAGCACCTCCTTTTCTAATTCTTGCAGACCCAGCCAATATTTCCCCTGCCCCAAAGCATCTGACAGTGAATGTCAGAGCACTAGAGCCTGTTTCCACGTCAGGGAGCCACTGGCACTATGCGCCTTGCATTTTGCTCTCTCATGGAAATCACCATAAAAGCCATGGCTCTGACTTCTCCCCAGCCCCTGCCTCTGCTTTCTGGCCACACGGGTGTACACCATCGGCCTGCATGACATGCAGTGACTCTTTCCCTTGAGTCTATGAACATAATAAACTTTTTCCTTCTAAGTGTCAGCCTCAGTTTCTCATTTGGACACAGCAACCTTTATATATATATATATATATATTGGACTTAGAACATACTTTCTTACAGCACTTGGCCCAAGCAAACTTGAAACAAAAAATGAACGTTGCCTTCCCAGGAATCCTGTACAGGCTGCAGAGTGAAGAATAATCTGACTTTTTATTTCCTTACCTTTTAATGGAGCAGATAGCACATATTCACATGCAAGCCTCAATTTCTCTCCAGAGAGATCGTTCACCCACCCATAGTTTAAATGCATCCTCTGATACTCATTCTGAACTGCATGCCTGTCTTCTGTGAGAACAAAGTTCACCCTTCACATCTGGCAATGAGACTTGGGTCACCAGACAATATGAAGAAATTAACTGTAGGGAATTGGATGAGATGAGCAAGAAAAAAAGCCAGAGACCAGGAGAGAGCTCTGCGGAGAAGCAAAGCAAGTGAACATGAGGTCACGAGGATAGTTGAAAATGAAAAAATTTAGGACATTAAATGTGAAGGAGAGGACAGAGAGACCCTGGAGAAGATGCTGCCTGGAGCATTTGCCACTTGATGAACTATCAGAGCAAAAGTACGTGGTTGACAAGGAGATACGAAAGGCGAAGAGAATGCCACGAAAAGACAAGTTGCAGACTGGTGCAGAGAGGTGAGCAGAGATGGTTGGATAGTAAACATGGATGTACCCAGGGCCAAGGTGGATGTCAGGATAGAAGCCAAGATGTTCAGTTATGAAGGGCTTTGAATTTCCAACAGAAGAACTAATAAAAAGTGTTTGTGGAGGGAGAGCTCATGATCTACTCTCTTAAAATCTCCTCTCCTTTGCAGAGTTAAACATAAGAATACGTTGAGTGGTGTGCTATGATCTAAGCACTTCGAAATGAAACGAAGGGAAGATCCCAGCAATGCTCAGGAGCCTGCAGATGTGGAGACAGGAGTGTCTACTGATTTCAGAGTATTTCTGGGTTCAGTTGTTCCAAATTGTACACACACTCTCTGGAATTCCTGCTGTATGGAAGTCTGACCAAATTTCCTGGGACAAAACTAAACCAATCAATCAATGAATAGAGACACAGTGGAAATAGTAAGCCAGAGAAGCTTTTCGAAAAGAAACCTCCAAATTAAAATTTTTCAAGCATGCTTAATGTGGAAGAATTTTTTCTTTTGGGGGGCCGGGGAATAGCTCAGTGGAATAAGCACTGCCCTGGCAAGCATAGGGCCTGAGTTCAATCCCCGGTTCCCCCCCCCAAAAAAATTCTTTTCCCAGAACCCCAAATCATAAAAGAAATCTCCAGGAACTGAGAGGACTGTGGGTTATGTGGTAATCCCCACCTCCTCCCAGGTACTTGCTTCCTTTAGCCCTGGAAGCACAAGCCATATCCCAGGTCTCTGAGGCTCTGCAATCCCAGACCAACTCTCCACCTAGTAGAAATTCAACTTCAAAGTTCTTTTTCCAATGAAAAAAGAAAATCACCTGGCAAAGTTAGAGCACATTCAAAACTTCAAGAGAAAGACAGTTGAAAAATCAGTACAAATGAGGGGAAAAACTCTGAATCCAAGCAAAGAGAGTAAGCACTGGAATTTAGATTCCAAGACAGAGTACAAATGACCTGTGTCAATGCAAGAAACACATCAGCTTTATTATAAGTGTTCGCATGATGTGCCAACTTTGAATAAGTCCAATATCTATAATATATAATAATCATGTATGTACACCCACTACAATCTATAATTATACATGAGTTTCATATATATATTAAAATCCCACTTTATCACAAAATGAATTATCCATTGATCATTATCTTAATACAAATTGACTACAAGATTGACTAACAGAATCTTTTAAATACAACTTGTTTTGCTATACCATGATTACTTAATTTACAAGCATTAGATTTCCAGTCAATAATTCAGAATGCCCAGAGTAACCTCACCAGACCCCAGCTATGCTGCCTACATAGTATTTTTAAACTATGATTTTTATTTTCTTAAAAGAACTGATTTTCTTAAAGTCTTTATTTTGCAAGGGGCAAAGAAAGAGACTCCTGAAGTTAGAAGTGACAGTTATAATGCAGACAGGATGAAAAGAAATCATTTCCTTTGGGTACTTTGCAAGTCATTAGAGATAATTTTGGAAATCATAAAATTAATTTTAAAGATGTTTTAGCAACATACATCTAATCCGTTATGACCCTAAATATTTAAAGACCAAGTCTCAGGACTGTAAATACCATGTTTTGTCTGTGGTACTAGGAATTGAACCCAGGTCCTTGTATTGGGTTACACGTTTAGTATTTTCAAAATGTTCTGGCTTGTTTGGCTTGATTTGGTTTTGAGAGAGGATTTTGCTACATTGCCAAGTTTCTCAAGCTGGGCTCCTGCCTCAACTTACCAGAGTGCTAGGATTAAGAAATGGGCCCCTAGGCCCCACTAGATTTTATATGGTATTCTCTCCAGGTTGTCAATGGTATTCTTCCTTTGGGAAATACAAATATGGATTGTGGAAAAATTGCATAGCAATCACCTGAGTGTTATGCATACAAACTCTCAGGCTCATTGCAGAGCCATGGAATCAGTAAGTCCCCCAAATGGATAAACTGCCCCATCCTAGCTCCCTAAAGACAGTATACAGTGGAATGGGGTGAAGACTCGGGTTCTTGTCAAACAACACCAGCCAGTAACAAAAAACCCCATGGACACTGGACATTGGACATCGGTGGCTTCCATATTTTTACCTCTGTACCAAGATAAAACCTTGGGCTTTGTTGCACAGAGAAAGTTATGATTTTAATATATTTTATTTACTTCCTCAAATCCTAAATTTACACTAAATAAATCTAGAAATATTTTATAATGGCTTTCTCCAAATAATATAGTGTGAGTTTCAAGTAGGTTGTGCATTAGATTTGGATAAATCTTTGTTTTTCCTAACTTGGAGAGAGAGAGAGAGAGAGAGAGAGAGAGGCAGACAGACAGACAGACAGAAACAGACAGAAAGAGATGATAGATAGATAGATAGATAGATAGATAGATAGATAGATAGATAGATAGATAGATAGATAGATGATAGATATTGTGAAAATGGATCTGGGGCCTGAAGTTCTATTACTCATAATGTAATCTTCCAGTGGAAGATTGCAGTAATTCATGAAGAGATTCTGTGATAACTTTGGATCCACAGGTACACACTTGTTTCTGAGAAAAGCCAGAATTCTGAATTCAGTGGAGTTTAGCAACCCCATATGGTATGTTTTTCCTTCCTCTTTACAGATGTGTGTAGTTTAGAAACTGGTGCCTCTGTTTGGCAATGGAAAACCCTGAGCACTAATCCACGGTAAGGAAGAGAAGGGGGACACTTGTGCAGCCTCTCAGGTAGTCCTTGCAGCTGGCTTTATTTTCTTTGTCACTAGATGTCACTGCATACACAAGTGTGCTGCTCTGACTGAGCGTCAGATCCAGTTTGGGGAAAGAGGCAAAAGAGATTATGGAATCATTCCCTGTGATCCCCCTTTGAGGAGAACTTCCCACCGCATCTGGCTGAGATGCCTTGCCATCTCTTTAAATTTGGGTCATATCCTCTAATACTTTGTCATCTCTCAGGTGGTGTGAAATCTGATTGAAATGTGTGTGGTTCTTTTGCAATCCAATAAGGTATTTTTGGAGAGGTGACATGTGGAAAATACATCTTACTGCACATTTCTTTCCCTTTAGGATTATGAACAGTGCCTAAATTGACCACTGTTCATGCTGCTTCTAATTTTGGATGGTATCCTGTTAAAACATCAATTTGTTTGCCATCAGTGTGAAGCGCTGAATAGGTATTTAAAGCTAGCTCCCAACACAATCTTAGACATCTGCTTTGAGCCAATTTACTTTAAGTAAATTCACACTAGAGTATCTTTCCAAATTCCAGGCTTGTAGTATTACATATCAAAGTCCAAACCACGATTGGTTAGGAAGAGGACCCTCTTCCATAATCACATTTATACTTCAGTGTTCTGGGAAGGCAGTGATTTGTACCTTTGCTGCTTATACCCAGGGCCCAGAACAATTTGCAGCAGGAAGCTCTCCTGGCTCATGGAGTTTCGCATCTGTTCATCCAGGAAGAGCTTGTGGAAGCAGTGTTAACCAAGGTAAAGAGCACATAGGATTCTGCAGAACCAGAAATGCAAAGCTTTCACTGAAACGTAGATAAAACAATCTCTAAATTAAGACCTTGAACCTCTTCCCATGACCTGTTTTAGTGTATAAACACAAATAAGTTATTAGAAACTCAGATAAAGATCCTGACCTTTTTATGTAGCTATAGAGAATTGATTTCATCACCTCTTAAAAAAAAAAAAAAAACTAGGGAAACTTGCTTTTGTGGATCTTCTACTTTTAGGTGAAGCAAAAAAAAAAAGTACCAGATGTGGAATAGGAACTCAAAAGTATTGTATGTGTTCACTCACCATCTTCTGTTTGCTCTAATAATTTAATCACAACACTTGTGTATTTAAATAAATTAGGACTGGTGCTGGGGATTTGGCTCAGTGGTAGAATGATTGTCTAGCAAGCTGGAAACCCTGGGTTTGGTCCTCAACACCAAAAATAGAAAACACCTCCCCTAAATAAATTAGGAGAAGGATGGACCCTTCAAATCTTAAAAAATACCTGCAATTTTATTTTTCTTTCTTAAAGTTATTGATATTTTAGCCAATATTCAAACTTGACCAGCAATTCTGTTACCAGATCTTTATTTCCTTCCACTCATTCAGTAGGTAGTGTGTGACATGTTAGAATAGAGGATAGCATGGTAAGATGCAGTAGTATGTTCTTGGAGCCTTGGGTAGGCTGAAGGCAGATGACGGTCAGAGAACAATTTTGTAGCCATGGAAACATTTTGAGATCCACAGGGTGGGGGTCGAATTGGGAAGAACAGAATAGGCAAGAACCAATTGCTGGAGTTGGTCATGACAAACTGGAGAAGCAAGCCTGCTCCTTTCAGGATGTAACATCAGTTTTATTTCTAAGAACTACAAGCCAAGAAAAAGTTACGCAAATCTTATTCACTACAAAATCCTTCTTACTAAACAGCATTTTGAAGAGTCTAAAGCAAACAGGTCAGCCACACCATACTTAAATTCCCATTAAAGTACACATAATTTTAAGAAAGGGGGAAGGGGAGAAAGGAAACTTGAAGCAATGTTACAGAAATCTTGAATGCAGTCCACTTTTGCCCTGAATCCACACTTTCTGCAGCTTTCTGTCTTTCTCGTCAAATGCCCCAACCCCACCCAATAGCAGAACCGGGCTGAGGACAGCTCCTTGGTGGCAGTGGTGGGCTGCAGACAGGGGGTCGTCTCTTTGCTGCCTTGCTTCAGATTGCTACAGGCACTGTGAGGCTGCAGAGATCGTCTAGTTAGGGGCAGGATTAGCACTTCTCAGCTCATGCTGCTCTTTGTGGCTTGCAGCCCTCATGATTTCTCAGTTCCTTCGAGTCCCTATGGTCACCTAGACATTCTTTTCAGGAGCATAATAAGCACATCAGCTGCTATTATCAGCCTAGAGCCAGGCTGGACACAGGGAAGTGGAGGCCGCTGTCCTTCCAGAGATCCCAGTGGGCACTCAGGGGTCACCTGAGAGCGTTAGTCTGGTCCCATTTGACAGGACTTCATTACACAAGGCATATTGCCCCTGCTTACGGCGTGTGTGATCAGTTGCAATAGTGTATGCAATTTGCCAACAGAAACACGAGCGGTGGAAAAACACACACCCAGGCCTTGAACCAGGCAGGAAGATTCCTCCTGTTCACTTTTCCCCTTCAGATATTTCTCCATGGAAATCTGGAAGGCAGACTGTGAGAGTTCATTTCCCAGAGTCAGTTTTTAATATGAATCATCATAGGGGTCATTTTAATAACCAAAAGTGGGAGCACAAGATGCAGTAGGTATTCAATTTATTCTAAGATGAGAGGGGGATGATCCCTATTTCTTTCTTTCTTCATCATTCTTCGAGTGTCCCCTGATTCACTTGTCCCCTGATGCTGCAGCATAGACAGGTTTGCCCTAAACAGCATCTGCTCTCTCTTGGAGGATTCCATGGACGTTTTGTCTCTTTCAGATTTTCAATAGTGGCCTGTGGGGTGGGAGGGGGACCATCTGGCTAGGCGTCACCTGGCTGGCTGGGGCTGCCTGACCACATGCTGCTCAGCTAGGCATTCCTCTGCATGGAGTCACCCCGGTGCCTAGCCTACTGAAACCTGAGAAAGCACAAGACAATGGGCTGCAGCACTTAGCCTTGAGCCAGGAGCACATTATTAATAATAACAACACTTTCTATCATAGCACATTGCATTGTTTTAGAATGTGGGCTTGTAGGTGGCAAAGCTGAGTTTTAGTGGATTCATTTATCCCCATGTCATATGGCCTTAGGAACTCACCTCTCTGCATTTTGTGTCTACAAAAGAAAAATAGTAGTTAGATTGCTATGAGGTATTTTTGAGACTAGCCTAATTTCTTAAAAGGCACTGGAAGACTGGAACCAACCACTGGAAACAAAGGTGCTTTTTAGTGGAACTGTTTGGTAAAGAAACTTTTTACAAAGAAGCAGGTTTGGATTTGTGCAGTCTTCCCAGGGCTATAGGCATTACCTAGAGATGCCAGCGTGAGAGGGCTGAAGGGGCAAAGATGGAAAACAATTGCTGGGGACCAGGGAGCATGCTGCAGGGAGAAGGGCATTCTGATGGAAGCTGGGGGCAGAGTCAGAGAGGCACAAAGGAGGCAAGAGGAGGAAGTGTGTGGGAACCTCCCTGAGCTCACTCCCCTCCCACTCTGAAGCTCTTACTGTTGCCATCCATCACTCTAAGGAAGTAGCAGCCCTGCCCTCAGCCGCCTGGGCCTCAGGTAACTGGGCCTCAGGTAACTGTTTTGTTCTTGAAACATTATGCCTCTGGATTTCTTTTCTATCAAAAGAGCAAGCTTGGCCTGAGCATACAGCTAATGGGCTGAAGAGCTGATGTCCAACAGTTTTCGGACACCAATGACTGACAGAAGTTAATCTGTAGCCAGCTTCCTTACTCCACACTATCTCTGGAATTCCAACAGGAGCCAGCAACTGGAGCAAACAAAGAGATCTTGCTTCATAACACACCCATTGCAGGGTCCACTGACTTTCCCTTGGCATTTGCTGCTCCCTTATGGGTTCCTCTTGAAATCACCCCTTTTCTCAAATAAATTTTTCACATAATTCTTATCTCAGGACCTTCTCTGGGACCTATGAAGGCTAAATGAAGACAAATCAATTGACCTGGTCCAGTGGGTTTCCCAGAACACTGAGTAGGGTGAAGAGAAGTGGGGGGTGAGAGGGAAGTGGAGGACACTTCTGGGCACTCAGCCCGTGCCCAGCAGGTCTCCCAGCAGTTCATCTGGCATTGTGCCCTGCTTCCTCTACCTATTCCAGAGGTCTCTTCCTATGCAGTTGGCACTCCTTATTCCAGGGTCCTGCATCCATGGATTCAACCAAGCTCTGATCAGAAATATCAGAAGAAAATGCTTCTGCACTGCTCATATGCAGCTTTACATCTTTCTCACTGTTCCCCAGACAGCAGAGTATAGCAACTACTTACAGAACATTTGCATTGCATTAGGTATTTGGATAGTATAAGGATGATTTATTTATTTTTTTTTTTTTATTTTTATTTTTTTGTCTTTTTGAGGCAGGGTCTCACTATGCAGCTCAGGCTGGCCTTAAGCTCACTTTGTAGCTCAGGCTGGTCTCGAACTCACAACAATCCTCCTGCCTCTGCGGGGAAATGTGTGATGTGCTCAGATTATTTGAAAACACAATGACATCTTATTCAAAGATCTGAGGCTCTTTCAATATTGTTATCCATGAGGATCTTGGAAATAATTTCCGATGGATACTAAGGGAAATATATTGTGTTTTTTTATCTTACTGGTGTCTACTGTATTGTAGCTTAATATTGGTGTGTGTGTGTGTGTGTATGTATGTGTGTGTTGTTCTGTAACAAATTTCATTCTAAGTAGAATGGGGGAAAGGGAAAGAATTTAGGATTATAAAACCATGAAGTAATTAATAAATATTATGTATAATATGTACACTAGAACGTGTACATAATAAAGAAGACTCAAAAACTTGCATAAACACACACATATATCTATATCGATCTATCTATATCTATATTGCATGCCACCAGTTACTAAAAGTCAGGAGAGCAACGTCAGCAGAACAGAAAAACTATCCAGTATTTCTTAAAATGACATATGGAAGCACAAAATCCTACACTACGACAAGATTCCAAAGCTTAGGGCTGGCCAAAGAGCTCAGTGGATTAAGAAGTCTGCAAGCAGGCCCAGGGGCTAGAGGTTCAATCCCCAGGCCTGCTGTGCTGTTCCTGCCCCTGGGGTGTGCTGAGATGGCAATTGAGACTGGGCGTGGTGGCGTGTGCCTGTAATACCAGCTCTTGGGAGGCTGCAAACAAGAGGATCACTACAAGTCTGATCTAAAAGAGAGACCTGAACCCTCTGTTCATAAAATGCAAAAAAAAAGAAAAAGAAAAACTAAAGCTTATTATATGACCTTTGAAAATTTCATGTCCCCACACCATTTTAGCATACTACATTACAGTTGCAACAGGATAAATAAAGGATAGGAAGGAAGTCAGTGATTTTGCTTATTGAAGAGCTATTACCTCTCAGGCCTATAAAAAGGTTGTCTTTTGGTTAGTTCTTACTAAGCATTTGAGAAAGCATGGATATATGAATGACTGGTTGAATGCTGAGTTAGCCTAGTACTATAGTTCAGTAGAATTAAAGAAAATTAACAGGGATCAAAATACTAACATATATTCATTCTCTCTTGTCCAAAATCATATTAACATTCATTTTATGGTACGTATATATGTGTGCATATATGCATGTATGTGTGTATGTATGTATATATGTTTATACATAGAAACAAATATAATAAATATGTCATATATATGATGTATATAATTATACATGCTATTATGTGATAGATAATTATATAACATTGCAGCTGGTATATATGATATATTCTCAATTTATAATTATAGCAGTACATTATGTATTATTCAAAAATGATATTGTATACAATTTTGTTATATATTATTAATTACATTTTATATTAATTGTTGCAATATATTATAAATAAAAGGTTCCACTGAGCCAAACAATTTACATGGCAAGCTCAATTTCAATGCAAGAGTAAACTACAATGAGTACCCATACAAGGGAACATTAGTAAGTTAAGTCCATAAGTGCAATCAAACCAAGTGTCCTTATTGGATTGTACATTTATTTACAATTTTGGTACAAGGCTAGCATAGCATTTGGTACCAGAATTGAATCTGGGTCCCTCAGCCCACCAGGCAGGTGCTTAGATTGCTGTGTTGTCTCCCCAGCCAACTCTTCTATACTAAGTTGGAGAAGGAGTGTCTCTTCTTTGCTGTGTGATGTGAGCTGAGTGAATCACCTCAAAGTTCTTCACTGCTGAGTGGCAAGATGGATTTTAACTTGACAGAGGCTCAAAAGGATCCCTGCCAGAATTCCTTAGAATGTTTATTGGACAAGTGAATTTCTACAAACCAATTCAGACATCTTGAAAGAATTTCTTAGAAAAGGCCTGGAAATTTCTCTTTTCATTAAGCATGTGCAGGTAAGAGAATGGAGATATGCACTTTATATGTTTCCATTTTCATATGGCAAGAAGGCCTAAGGTCTGGAGGGTGATGACAAGTTCCTCTAACTCACATGCTCACTTACTGTTATTAACTGCTTTGTGTCTGACAAAAGTTCTGTCCCAAGTAGCAAAATTCATCTTTGGTGTGATGGAGCTTCTCCACTGACACTCCTGCTGTGGACACCACTGGGTGGCCAAGAGGAATGGCCACGGAGCTCACTGGGCACCAAGGAGGAAAAGGAAGAGGAAGATAATGGATAATGCACAAAGAAACATCTGATTTGCAGAAAAGTCAATGCAAGAAACATGAAGAAGCTCTTCTAAAAATGGAGAGAAGAAGCAAATATAATGAATTAAGTCATGTAAAGTCTCTACACATTCAGGACTCAAAGGGACAGGGAGACAACACAATAGGATGGCTAAAAATGTCAAGGAGATGAAGGAAGCCGAGACAAGGTGGAACACCAGAGACTTGGGGGGGGGATGCCTGTCTGTACATGCCCTGGAAAGACTCAAGACAGTTTGTATCGCACACTGTGTCCTCAACTATTAATTCCACATATTACAGCTTATTTACTTTCACAGTGGGTTACATGAGCCCAAGATCAGGTTCTAGAAGCACATATTCTACAATACATTTTATCTTTTCTGCAGATATCAAACAAGGGGCAGAGAATTCACCTGAACGAGCAACCTCAGCGCTGTGGAATTTAGTTCCCCAAAAGGCTCATTGTACTAAAGGGTCAACCAATCCTTTAACTGAATTAACCAACCCAGTTGACGGGCTTTTGGAAAGTGACTGAATCATGAGGGCTCTGATTCAATCAGTGTATTTGTTCACCAATAGAATCGGTAGTGGATGGCATTATGAGCAGATAGTAAAAACAAAAGAAGTGAAGCCTAATTGGACGAAGCATCACTTTTGTCCAAACTTCAGTCGTGCATTCTTCCTTAGCCACAAAGAGTGCTGTGTGTTCTAGAATACAAGGGCAAAAAGGAAAACTGGGGGCCACGTTTATCCCTTCCACAGGTAGCTGCATTATACAAAAAGATAGGGTCACTAAAAGAAGCACTCGTGAACTGCTGTAGTACTGTAACTCCATTTCATAAAGGCAGCCTACACAAAATAAGACTGAAAATCTATTGCAATACAGCAAGCACTGTATAAGTGTACTGTGCTGCCAACATACTTGGAAGGGACTTGCAGTTGGAGGAAGTCTTGGATAATCCAGAATTTGCATGGGATTTTTAAAAGCAGTATTCTGGAAAAAGCTATTTAAAATAAGAAAGAAGTAGGTAAGAGGCACTAATTTGTGTGTGTGTGTGAGGGTGTGTGTGTGTGTGTGTGTGTGTGTGTACATGCACAGGTTGAGTGTGCACAGACGAGACTGGCAAGTGGTATCATAGTGATATGAGTAGTGGAAATAAGGACAGAAGAAAAGAACCAAGTTTGGGTTAACTTTGAATAAGAGGTTAAGATAATTTTGGAATTAGTGGGAGTGATGGTGGGTGTGTGCAGCTGTTAGCAGTGGCAACCTAGCAAACGAATACAATAGGTCCTGTGCTCCCTTCTGAAATTAAGTCTGTGTAGATCAGGATGGGGTAAAATGTTCTATTAATAAATGAATGTGACATATTTTAGGGCATTCCATTTCTCCAGCATTAGAGAATCTCTGTGCTGTGGTGTGATGAGAACTGAGAGGCTCCAGGTTGAAGGTCAATCTCTGGAAATGCATAGTGTGAGCATCTGAATTTAAAAGTGTCAGCCCATGTATCTGAGGTAAGATGAAAGGGCAGGACACCTGTTATCTACTACCACAATGACAAACCAGTGGGTTAAAACTACAAGCCTGTTCTGTTCTTGTTTTTGTTTGCTTGTTCTTTTTCTCATGCAACTAGAGATCAGTTGAGTAGTTTTCTTCTTTTGCATGAGAATTAGCTGATTTCAGCTGGTTTCACCCGCTTGTCTGTAGTCAGAGAGTAGGTGCTGGCAGGCTGGTCGGGCCTCAGTGTTGCCTCAGCTTAGATGGCGTGCTTCTTCCATATGAGATTGTCTTGGTGCCTGGGTGCCACCCAGGCATAATATCACTGCAGTAGCCTCTATTGTCCAAAGTAGCTGCACTCCCAAACACAGAGTCAGAAAGGAAAAAAGAGAATCCATACCTTAACTGGTAGGTGCAATGACCCATTTTAAAGGACAAGGCTACAGAAGTGGCAAAAGTAAATAAATGGGGACCATTTTTGCAATCAGTTAAAGATAGAACAATGCCAAAGACTGAAGTTTGAACCACAGTATTGTGTGTGTGGCATTAAAAGAGAACACTTACCTGAATCTCCAATCCAATAGAGGAATTCCTCCAAAGTAAAGACAATAAATAAATAAATTATTACTACTTGAACATTTGACCTCACTTCTCACTAGGCAAAAAAAAAAAAAAGGAAAACACACAGACCACAGCTCTCCCACCCCTGCTGCACAACACAGGGTTTATCTGGCCTCTTCTATGAGTCACAGCTGACTGAGGGATGTGGGGAGGTCAAGAGTCATGGCCTAAAACAAAGACAGAAATTTGACGGGGGTCGACCAGAAGGCAGGACAGGAGACCCACAAGTGCAGGTATTATCTGAGCAACAAGGGTGCTTTCTGCAGCTGGAAAACTTGGGCAGCACTCTCCTCTTTTGAAGGCTACAGGGTGATATTTCACAAGGCCTTGGGCTGAGGCCTTAGGAAGCTTATAGTTTTGCATTTCTGTGAAAGAATTGCTGACTTCACACATGTTTGAATCACTGCTGTAAACGTGTCGCAACTCCCTCCCATGCTGTGCACTGATGTCTCTGTTCAACAGACCATTTCACCCCGCCATTGTGTAGAACCCAGGGGCGAGTTACCTGGCCAGTTTGAGAAGTTAATATTTAGAAAGACTAATGACTGCATATAATTTCCTGCAGGAAAGAAATAATAAGCCAATGTTATCTATGGACCCACTCCCATGTATATTTGCATTTGACAACTGCTTTTTTATTTAAATTCTCTGGCTCAGTGACAGGTTAGTTCAACTGACTGTTAGGACTTTCCTTTCAGTTATTACTTTATTTATTTTTTGGCTACATAGTAACCTATGTGAAATACACAAATATTTTTGCATCTAGACTCAAGCAATTAACAGTTCTCCTAACATGATGTAAAGATTAAATGAAAATCGTACAGCCCAAGATAAATTTGGAAACAAAATGAAGGGGTTGCCAAACAAGGCTGCTCTCAGTCTTAAGATGTCTTACTTTGAGATGACTGTCCAAGAAACAAAGGCGAAGTCTGGCTGGGCCCTATTCAACCTGGTTAGTAACATCCTTAATTACAGGACATGGCATCATTTTGATTCACAGCAGAATAAAAGGCATCTATTTGTATATTTGGAACTTTGAATGAGGATTTCCTGATGAAGTCATTCCTGCTTCACTACAGTCTTGCTTATATCACTAGAGTTAAAACCAGGTCACCATGTCCACGCAGTGGTACACAGTGCCTGCATGTGCACACATACACACACACACACACACACACACACACACACACAAACACATGCTTCTTTTCATAATCTAGTAAAAACTTACTCGTACATAATTCCCTCCCAGACCAATGCTGGCACAGAATCAAACTCTTAACTCAAAAGGAAAATGATTTAAATAAATCATACCCCATCTGCATTGCCTGCCAAGAAAGAGCACCTTTTGTTAAATCATTTGAGACTTATTTGTCCTGGATAGGCCATGTAGCAGAGATAGACAGAGAGTAAAACATCAGTTGATAGTACCCAGGAAAGATGCCACTGGATTTTCAAGCTTCTTTTTCCAGAAATATTTACAAACAGTAGATAATATGACTTTGAACAATGAACCATTACTTCTTTCCTCTGATTGAGCTCCCAAAAGAATTGCTTTGGTATCCGCACTAACTGGTGCTGAGCTCACCATAAGTTCTCACTGCAAGTGTAGTGTTCTCATTAGAGACAATGACGTTTTCTACTGGTCAGATAAATGCTTTAAACGTCATGGAGCCTGTGTTTCTCTTGTTCATCTCACAAAGACAGGCCTTGCAGAGAAAGGCAGAAGGTAGAAGGTGCTGTTTGCAAGATGTTAAGGGGTGTCACTTGTTTCATATGGCACCCTGCATGAGTGACAACAAACCTGATGGTGGTTGTAGTGGGTTGTGAGGTACCCTCTCCACATTCCTTGTACTGACCTTTTAGAACACAACTGCACATCTTCTTTTCCTTCAGTCTGGGTCTGGCCCTTACTGCCAGCTTAGCCACTTATGTCAAGCCAAATATAATGAGAAGTTGACAGCCCTGAGTGAGCCCAGGTCCCTTGCTGGACAGGCAAGATAAACTTATATCATGGACCACACTCCCTTTCCCCAGAGCTGTCCCCAACAAATCTCACTCCAGTCACTGCTGGCAGTCACTGGTCTGATTAAACTCCATTTAAGAAGCATATTCATTCAAGAGTCTTTATTTTATGTAACTTTGGGAACTGACAGAGCTTCCAAGATGCATTCTGGAACAGAAAGTTTATGCCACGCTATGTTCAGATCTTCCATGTGTGGAGACAGAATGCACTGTAGCACTGAGGTCGATCCTCACCTAGAAAGCTCCTACATTTCTCCTGTGTCCAGTTTGCTTTCCTAAACTATGTGCTAGCTGGGCTCTCCCAACGGAGGCAAAGTCCTGTCTCCACTGTGATCTTTGGAAGGCTCACCAGTATCAATTTAACTACCTTTCCTTGAGGCCCATCACTGCGAAGAGCAAGCTCGCCTTTCCTCCAGCCTTCCAGGAGCCATGCATTCACCTGCTTGTCCTATATTGTCTGTGGCCCTAGGACAGTATACTCTTCAATGTAGACCGTATTCTGCCACCCAAACTATCCTATCAGTACAGCCTTGGCTCTGCAGGCCCCATGAAGCTCCAGGGCTCCAAGCAATAAACCTGGGAGTCCTGACTATGGGCTGCCAGACCCCAGAATGACTTGGTTCTTGCAGACCTATTGTTACTTCTTCCCACACTTTTCTCCTTCTTCCAGCATGATATGGCCACATATTCCTGGTGTAGGACTTGGTGTTGGTTGTATACTCTGTAAATAAATACAAATTTCTTACCTTACTTTACTCCTGACTTTATGCAAAAGCTGCCATCTCAGGTTGGCCTTGGCCAGGATCTCTTTAATTCTCTGCGCACTACTCTGATAGTTTCTCTTTATAGCTGTCAGCACCACTTGCCATCGTGCATAACGTAGCTATCTACCCAATTTTTTTTTTTGGTCTTCCCCTGACAATGTGAACTCCATTGTTGCATCACTAACATCATATAGCTGACATAGAAAAAGTGAAGTAGTTAGTTAGTACTTATTTGAGCTTATATATGGTGAACTCTAAGTAAATTGTCAAATATTCCAGAATAATCTTTTACTCCTAATCTAGATTTTTTTATAGGAAGTGTCCATTTCTCTTTAGTGGGTGATATATTATTTTACGCTTTTGTTTATTCAGTCACACCTAATGAAGACAAAGCTCGCAAGTTCAGATAGACGGACTGATAAATTACCTAATGAAGAGCAGAATGTATATCTCAAACCATCCCTGCTAACATCCCTGTCTGCTCATTTATTCAACAGATGTGAATTACACAGGAACTGTCTGTGGGGTACCATAGCATATGCCAGAGTGTGTCAGAGGACACAGTGGCCAAATATCCACACCCTCATAGAGCTGACTTATATCCTGGCAGGAGTGATACACCACACCGGGTGACTGGAATAGGTAGGGAAAGTGCTCAGTGTGTTGGAAGGATTCGCAGGGGCTCTAGGAAAACTCCACTGAGAGGTGAGCATCAGGCATGAATTGTGTGTGGACATGGAAAGAGCATTCTGGGACTCAGGGATGGGGAGAGAGCATGCCAGCCTGGGACAGAGGGAGAGGGGACAGGGACTGTTGAGCTAAAGGAAGAGGGGTGGGGCACAAAGAATCAGGTGGTCTCTAAGAGCAGTGAAAAGGCTTTGATTCTCACATGTGGTTATCTTTGTTAAAAGGCAATACGCAATAGTGAAATAGTGTGTTTGTGGCATATCAGGAGCTAATTCACTTTTTAAGAGATGCTGATACCACTAGGTTGATAATGATATGAGTATATAAGCATTTTTCAGTAAACTGATGCTATTATGTTTTCTTACTTGCACAGCAGTAGAATGCTAAAGATAACTATCAAGGAAAAAAATAAAATTTAGGGCCAAGCATGGTGGCAACATGCCTGTAATTCTAGGACCCAGGAAGGTTAAGGCAGGCTAATTGCAAATTTGAGCTCAGCCTAAGCTACTTAGCATCATAACTACACTATGTCTCAAAATTAAACTCAAGGGAAAAAAAAGTTAAAATAATTGTTGTTAGTTTTCTAACACCTTATTTTGAAATTGTGTGTCATTTTTATTCTATTCTCTTTAAAATAAAATTTAGAAGTTGAGGGCACAGCTCAGTGCAAAGAACCTAGGTTCAATGCTACGTATCAATCAATAAGCAAGCTTAATAAGCTGCCTTTACTTTTTATTATTATTTTTTGAAGAGGAAGGGTCTACAGGGTATTCAGGGTCTCAGCACTAGATAGGACTCCTAATAATTCTCCTGTTTACAGCCTCCCAAGAGCTTGGATTACAGGTGCACACCACCATGCCCTGTCTCAGTTGCATGCACTTTAATCCACTGAGCTATTTGGCAAGCCCTACTTTTTATTATTATAAATGTAATGACTTATAGTTTACACACCATTCAGTTAATCCATTTAAAATTCACATTCAGCTTTTTTTTTTTAGTATATCCACAACTATGCAGCCAATATCTTGCCCCAAACCCTCTCAACAGTCATTCATGTTTCCACGTCCTCCCAAGGGCTGGGAAACCACGAATCTGCTTTCCTCTCTATGGGTTTTCCTATATTGGTCACTTTATATAAATGGACCATGTGGTCTTTGTGGCTGGCTTTGTCAGTGTTTTCAGCAGCCATCCATGCTCTAGCTGTGTCAGGGCTTCATCTCTTTCCAGAGCTGAGTAATCATACATTTATGAATCTATCACACTCGAGTAATTTTCCTCATCCCTGGATGGACATAGTTCCATTTTGAACATATGGGCTCATGCTATATTCAAATATAGTATGAATATAAATTTAAATATAATCAAATGTATTGTGAATAATCCTCCTTTGCACATGTATGTGCAGATTTTTCTCTGCACTTACATTTTCATTTCTATTCCTACACTTTGGAAAAGAACATAATAACTCTTAAAACCAATGTAAGGGTATGCTAATATTGCTAACCTTAAATGATAACTCTGCAACCTGGGATGATGAATGAATTAATAAAGAATTACAGAAGCAAGTATAACAATGATGGGAAAGCCTCAGAAAATTTTGAGAAATACTCGAAAATAATGGACCTTAGAGGCTTGATCAATTTTAGGCAAAATTGCAGAAATGTTGAAAAACTCATATTTAAAAAAAACTGTGTATAGTCTGTAGATACAAGTAAAATATAATACTATAATATGATATATAATAATTTATTAACATTAATGAATTAGCATATTCTAATATATTTAATATATAATATATTTAATGTATAATTGCATATATTGTTATAGTTTATGAACATAAATATAAAATATTAACATATATTGTATACTATATGTACAAAATATAAATTATGTAACATATCATAATGTGCTTATATTATGTAAACAAATCATAATGTGTTTGTCTCACCCTGGAGCTGAAGCAATCAAAGGACTAGAGAGTGACAGAGTGAAGCTATCTTGGCCACTGAGCTATGTGGCTTTGTCAGACGAGTTTATTGAACAGCACATCCCATTTGCAGAGGGGACTTATGCAGCAACGTGGACTGATGATGTCACAGCTACATCATCGGACAAGAGACATCCATGTTCTGGAGGTGTCACATACAAGAGCAGCAAGGCTCCTTGGGGGAAGATCTAGCAAGTCATGGATACCCAGTAGGGCCTTCTTTGTTACTGATCCTGGACGAAGACTTCAGACTTTTTGTAAGAGTTGAGAGACAAAGTTGAGAAGAGGTCAAAAAGCTCAGAGATGAGAGGAGTTGTTTGCAACATGTGAAGAAGTAATTTCTATCTGACATTACAAAGCCAAACAAAATTTGTTCTGCCTCTTACTCTCCTCAAATTCTCCAAGGCCATGTGGTTTAGCAGGAGTAAGAGTGTTCACAGTGTGGGTGGACTGCTGCTGCCCGGGGGGTTGGGAACTACGGAGTTGAGGAGACCTTAGCCTCAAAAGTCTGACTGTCCTGTTGTGTGGGCTTGCGTCAGACTCCAATGTGTGTGCAGAGAGAGTTCTGTGGTCTGGCACTGCATCGTCTCCAGCCCATGGGTGACTCAGGGTAAGGAGTGTCCCTGCTCTACTTGAAGGTTATGGGAGCTCAGCTTCTGCTCACCCAAAAGCTGGCAGAGGCAGTGGTAATGGCTGGCCTCCAAGCAAAAAAGGGGGGCTGAGTAGGCTGAGGACTTGATGGAGATAGCTGCCACTGGCCAGTTCCAGGGCAGCTGTTTACCCAACAAAACCTGAGGCCCTGTCTCTCATCTCTGCCAACCTTACCCCCTGCTGGGGTTCACATCCAAAGACCAACAGTTTCTAGAAGTGAGCAAAGCAGCCTATCCTTGGTCACCTGCTGAAGCACAGTTTGTACATTGCTCTAATTAGAGTGGGGCCAGAAGAGGTAGTTGTCTCTGCAGCATGACCTGTAACAAACTCTCAGAAGCTCCTTAGTTGTAACTCTCACTATGAAAAATCTTTTCATAAACCATAAATCTTCTCCTATTAAAGTATCACCCAAAGCAGTCTCATATCTCTGAAATGAAGTTTGTCAGGAAAGACAGAACATGAATGGATTGTCTTTCAGAGACATTTCTTCTTACTTATAGGACTAGAGATCAAGAAACCCATGAGCTAAATCTTGGTATTGTCTAAAATGGCTTTCATTTTCTAAAATTGAAGCTTAGGAGATCAGGGGACTTGAGCAACATAACAGAAATAGTGGTCCAAACTCAACTGGACTTCTTGTCTCCTGCCTCCCCAATCAATATTCCGTTCATGGCACTGCAACTGTCTTGCCAAAAAGCTATCAAAGAAAGACTCATCAGAAAATACTGGCACCAGTTCTCCAAGGTTGCCTCATTCCTGCTGCAGTGTTTTCACCACACTCTTTTCCAGACGATGAGCTAGCTAAGAATTGAATGATCACATTCTGTAGTTAAATTTGATGACTTTTGCTTATGCTCACTTGACTCATTAGTTTAATATTGTAGAAGAATATTTTTCCTTGTAGGAATATGAATAGTAATAGACAATATCCTGATGTGGCAAGGGTAAGGGATGATGTCATGTAAAGTAAGGGCACAACCAACAATGGCTTCTACATGCAGCTGATAGCCTCCTTCAAAGCTGTGTTTGTTTACATTAAACAGCTGGCCTCCAAAATCAACAGTGACAACAGAAACATTGATTTTTAGAATCTGCTTACCATAGTGGTATCTATATCGCCACAGTGATCAACTTCAGTCCACCACTGAGTGCAGAATTAAGAAAAGACGCCTGGCTACACCACATGTGCCATATTTTCACTGTCCAAGTACAACTGACACAAGCAAACTCAGAGGATGGTGACAGACTGCAGCAATATAAGTAGGAGGTGATAAATTTCGAATGTTTGCCATCTTTTACAATGTGTGTCATGACTTGTGCTTGGGTGTCTGTTGTGCAGTTATGCAGTCATAGGTGGGACTTCTATAGAGGTGGCTGAATCTGGAGTTTGTGACTGATTCATGGTGCAACACTAGGATTAAGGGGGCTAGAACTGAGCATGAGTGATTAGTAAATCAGCCCACTGGATGGGTTGGAAAGATCCTAATCCTGATAGCCTGGGATATAATGAATGGAAAAAGCTGCGTTCATTCCTTTTCTACCTTGTTGTTCTGCTACTTTCTGCTCATCATGAACTGTTTCTCCTCTGCCAGGCCACCCTGCCTTGGAGCTAGCTGATTATGGACTGAAATCTCTACAGAATATGAGCTAAGAAAATGTCTCCTCTTTTAACTTTGGGCCTCAGGTATTCTCTGCAATGAAACAGAAGTAACTAAGACACTGATTTATTTTATTATATATGTATGTGTGATTTTTGGAATAATTGACTATAACTGGCAAAGAAATTTTCTGAAAATGTAGCAATTGGCTTTCATCAGTAGGCTTTCTGCATTTCATGAGGATCACAAGCTTTCATGTGAATGTGTAAACACTAACCCTAAATAAAATAGGGCCCATTGTCCTTTTTATTCTTATTCTTAAAGTTGCTAGTTCACCACTGAAACTGTTCTGCAAGTAATGTGACAAATGATGAGGAGAAGCAAAAACGTGGATTTTGAATACAGTTCTACATATATGATAATTGCACACCACACCTCAGCTTCAAGCATGATGTCAAGAAAGAGAGTTGATCTGTTCCTTGTGATTGTCTGATCAGTTTGTGAAAAACATAAGACACTGCTGCATTTGATTTTTTGAAGAACCTATTTCTACTTCACTAAAAAATTGGGGCTTAGCATGTTTAATCCATCCACTCAAACTATTCCTATTATGAGGCAAAGGTAAAATTTAAACTCAGGTCTGATTGATTCTAAGAGTATCATGCTCTGCTGAATGAGCTAGCAGGGCACCTATCTGATTCCAGAGACTAGATTTGATTAAAATTAAAAAGTAATTAAAGAGGCTGAGTATGGATAAGAATCTAACAGTTTCTTACAAGGATTGAAGCAAGAGACACTGTGATGTTGTTATTCAAGAGCTGGTCCTAAAACTATTGTGTAGTCAAAGCTGTCATCAAAACTGAATAGCCCCTGTGGAACTTCAGTGGGTTGTGGCTTAGTAACATGAGAGAAAGTATATCTGTCACCTATCATTACAGTCGAGCTCTGGGATACCTCACCAGGAAAACCTCAGGAGGTTATGACAGAAACCACATCTACACATCCTGAGCCACCTGCAGGCAGCCCAGACTCCAGTGGTCTTGCCTGAGACTGCTCCTGACTCTGCCAACACTGATGAAGTTGGCTTGGCTCTGCTTTCAGTATCCCTTTTCCTTCTGCAGGCTTGCACCTGTTCTACCATCAGTTGTGACTCTATATTGAGCCAAGACAAATTTCAAAGGCAACCTGTATTCAAGGGGCAGTAAAGTGGTTTCTGACTCTTCAGTAAAGAAAGATTCAAAATCATGCAGTAATAGGCACAGACACAGCAGTAAAGAAAATGCAATATAGCAAATTAATCAAAAGGGAGCAGAGTAGTTAACGGGATGATAGATTAACTTCTGCTGCCTATACACTTCTAACTCTACACACTTTCCTCCCTACTCTTCACTTCTAACTTGACTCCAGCCAGTTCTGGGCCAGCAGTATGACACAATGGAAGGAGCTATGAGCCTGGAGTCATGGCTCTGATAGGCCCTTACAAGGTGAGTGGACAGATCGCTGATCCTGCACTGAAGCTCTGTGTTTTACCAGTCTGCAACAGACAGAACTAAAGTCTCAAGCTATGAACTTTCAGAAGAGGGCCGAGAAAGGTTACATGCCTTGAGTTGTCCTTTTGGTTAGTGAATAATTCTTTCTTCCCTTTGTTCCCATGTCATGCATCTTTTTTTTTTTTTTTTTTTTTTTTTTTTTTTTTTTTTTTTTTTTTTTTTTTTTGTCTTTTTTTGAGACAGGGTCTCACTATGCAGCTCAGGCTGGCCTTAAGCACACTTTGTAGCTCAGGCTGGTCTCGAACTCACAACAATCCTCCTGCCTCAGCCTCCTGAGTGCTGGGATTACAGGCATGCGCCACCACGCCCGGCATGCATCTTTTATTTGCGCCTCCAAATTGTGAGTCCGATTTTTCACCTCCTCTGTGACCCCAGAAGCTAATGTATAATGACTGCATCAAGCGATGCCGATGCCCACTGCTATCCAGCTACAATTACTAATGGCAGAGACTTAGGAGACCTGAGAGGAAGGTGGGAATGAGCTCAGGCCATTTATTCTCCTGGCTCTTTCCCTGACTCTTTCTCTTGGCTTCCTGAGTATCCTGACCTGACCCAGACAATTTAGCCTTGGTCTCCTTCCCTGTCCCGGCAACCATTCACTGCCCTCATTCCTTTCCGCCTTGGGTGACAATGGCCCAGATTTCTGCAGTGCCCTTTATTATTCCTGTACCTGATCACATGTTTCTAGCCATTCCCTTTTTTAAAGACCCTTCCTTGATTTTTGCTAACTCAAGAGTGATACAGTCTCACATATACAGAAAGTGTGTGCCTGTGCACGCATGCACGCATACGCACTCACTCCTCATACACACACACACACACACACACACACACACACACACACACAGACCTGCCATGAGAAATGATCTGAGATGCCATTCTGCCACTTCATCCTGCTGGAACTCCAGACTATCAATCTGGCAACAATAATTTTATGATATCCAACTATAACTTCTCTTAGAACTAAAATATAAACACGTTTTCTGCTCTCTATCTAACATATAATAGTGGGAAAGGAGTGTGATTAATCACAAAAAGAGAAGTAATGGAAGAAAAGCTCTACAACAACCACTTTTGGGCTCTTAGGGCAAACTTTAAAGACATGATGGTGAAGCATATTGACTTGATCCTGACTCTTCCCTGGCAAGAAACTCTTGGCCCATTGTACACTGAATCTTGTCTCCAGGATATTCTTTGTCCATTACACTACTCAGCCACGTTGAGTGGACACTGGGGAATCTGTCCTCCTTGGAGACCACACAACTCTCTCAGCCTGTTTACTCACCATGCCTGGTTGATGGAGCAAAAGCACTTTAAACTGCATTCGTCATCAAATGATTTCAGACAGGATTTATGACTTTGCTAGCAATGCAGTTTTCTCCTTGGCCCAAACTAAAGTCTAGAATGTTAATCTTCCTTTAGAACACCCACTCTGTAAGTCTAGGTTCTTTGGAGAGGATTCACAGGTCCCTTCTTCCTGTGGTGTCCAGAGGGCTGTATCCACGTCTACATTATATACATCATTCTACAATGTTGCCTTTAATAAAGTTTACTTACTGTCACTCATTAGACTTTAAAATATAATGCTAAATTGGTTTATTTATGCTTCAGTAAAACTCCATTCCTATCTGTGTGCCATAGATTAGGCACTAAGCTACAATAAGTAAATTAACTTGTCCAAGGTTAATTTTAACCTAAGCATTTGGAATACCCTTACACACATGAGGCATGAGGCTGTTGAATAAACTGTACTCTTAGTTCCTTTGAATCTTTTCTGTTCATTTATTGTATGAAACATTTACATCCCATTACTGTTTCTTCTCCATATAAACATGTATAACCACTGTGACCAACCCACGTCTCCCTGCTTTACAAATTCTTGCTGCAGGCCATGCACCACTGAGCCCTCAAAGTCATGTCCCAGATAACTTCCTTGGCCCCAAAAACAAGTTCAGCAGATAACCCTCTTTAATACAAATCAATGTATGATAAGTTGTTAGAATATTCCAGAATTCCTGATCCTTTCAATTTCAAAGGAGAGTGCTAAATATGGATATATAATTGAAGCTTATGTTAGATGTATAAATAAAGTGGATATTTCTTTGACATTTTTACAATCAAGTCCTAGAATGATGATAGGATACTTCCTGGTGTCAGGGTCTCAAGGTTCTCCAGTTTTTTTTCTGCCACATAGATGCTGTTTTCAAAGTGCATAAGACTTGTAGATGACCACGGGAGCAGTGAGTGCTCTCGTTTATTCTATCAAATTCAAGCTCTTGTACCAGAGAAGAGAAACCAGAGAAGAGAAACCAGATATGCTTGCAGGAAAGTGTTCATGAGCTGCAGTTACATTTCTTGGGTGTAACTCAGTTGCCTGATCATAGCCATCTAAAATAAAGGAGAACTAAGCAAATGCAATCTTTCCAGGACATCATTTGATAAATAAGTTGGCAATTTTATTGCTAAGGAGTTAGGCAAAACCAAAGTCGATTTAGCATGAAAAGCATCCTTTAATTTTCTCTCATTTTTCAAAGCTAATGTGTCACTTTCCATCTTAGAGATTTGCATGTGTCCCATATAAATATGTCCATGCTTTTTTTTTTTGTAAACTTTGTCATTCAAGCTATTGCAGGTATTACAATGGTTTGTGCCTGACTATATAGCAAGATAATTTGAATGCCCACTACTCAAATGAAGAACAAAAAATAAATAAAATTTCAAAAGTTGATGATTTGGCCATGGTCACCCAAGTTTTAAAGAAAATGAACTGAAGCATAATTCAGCTCAATACCCTATACTTTAACTATTCATAACACAGTCTGCTATATTACCAACTAAAAACATTTGGATTTCTTTAAATGTTTATTTGTTTTATAAGTAGGGTTAATAAATGTATATGTTCTCAGGAGTTCTACTGTAGGAACACTATTCTGCTGAAGTGTGAAAATTGTTATCTCTTTTCCATATGTTGCATCTTCAATCTGTGTTTTAAATAATGTGTTCAGTACAAGTCTCCCTTTCCTTCCCAAAGTAAAAATTAGCACTTAAATGCCACTACATATGTCCACTTGGATGCTACAACAGCAGTATATTGCAACAAGCAGCCTCTAGTCATTGACTTACAAAGAACATGTGCAAAAAACTTTATCAATCACTGTTCCATCCCAGTGGACAGATGGTTTTTTACCACCATTCTCCCAAAGCCCCTTGAAGCGATGCTAGGGCGGGTCCCAGGGCTTTGTGGGGAGAGGTGCAAATACAGCTTCACAATGGAAAGTGATCAGCTGGTCTCCTCCCCAGCTACCAGAAAGGCTCTGACTATTGTAACATTCTCCTGGGACACAAGAATCTATCATAGAGAAGAATTCCAGAAGATTTCATGAACATCTTTGTCAAGCTCACATTTTCCCTAAAACTTCTTGTTTGTTGGGCATCATGCTAAATGGTTCAAATACATTAACATAAGTCATCAGAGCAACATAATGAGATAGAGGCATTGTGACACATCTTCTACAGACAAAGAAGTAATGATTTAGATAGGCTAACAACTTTCCTAAATTTACATAGATATTTGGCAATAGGGTCAGAATTGGAAAGCACATTCTATCTTACACATATTTCATGGCTTCTTATACATAGAACACATAAAAGAAGAAACTATTTGACTTTCCATTTAAGTCAATTATGTAGTCGAGTATTTTTCTAGAAAAACAACTCCCAACTTTGTTTCATAAAAGCTTCTCATTATATTTATTTACTTATTTGTACAAGGTCTTACTATGAAGCTCAGACTCACAGTGATCCTCCTGCCTCCCTCCCCAGTGCTGGGATTACAGACATGCACCACCATGTCCAGTTTCAGAGGTGGGCTAGGCACAGGATGTGGTGCTAGGGGTTGAATCCAGGTCCTTGGACTTACCAGGCAAGTGCTTAGACCAGTGTTTCTCAACATATATGAAGTTCCTATTTTTCACCTTCTTTCATGGGACCTCCTAGTCATTTATTACAAGTTGTGAAAACAGTACTTTTTATCTGAACAAGGAGATTATTGAGCCAGAGGAAAGAGATTGATGATCTATAGTGTGCTTGGGGAGAGTCACATGGAGAGAAAACTTTTCTCAGGCTCTCACAGAGAGCAAACTGGTCAAGCATTGGCCGTGACTCATCCACATGTATGACACAGACAAAGGATCTACAAATAAGGTACAGGACTACAAGGTAAACCCTGAGGGGACTTCACTGACCTCATAAGAATCATAAAGGACATGTTGGTATATAGGTCTTGCTCTATCTACCACCACGTGCTGTGCTGGACCTGTGCCTAGCCCACCTCTGAAACTGGTATATAGGTCTGCTTTATCTAGGTCTTAACCATCCAGCAGAAAAATATAAAACTGAAGTATACATCACGGGGCCATAATAACAAGTTGAGTTGTAAATGGCTGTGGTCAACAACTTTTTCGGAAAACTCACTATTGTTGTGGAATGCAGGACTGTGTTGGATTGTGTTGTCCAGTTCAGGCACCTAAATTAGTTGAATGACAGTGGAGTGGTCATCTCTGACAGGTGTAGACAAAGGAAGGGGTATAGAAAGGAAGAATCATGTGTATGTATGGACAGCACAGGTGGGATAGACAATGCCGTGTTCTACATAGTTCTATGAGAGGCAAGATTAACACTAATGGTGATTGGACAGGATATTATGTCGGCTTCTAGTACTATGGACAATCACTAGGAAAATATCAAGGTAGAAAGTATTAATTATTGAATCTTTGATGTAATTCAGGTATAAAAAATAAGATACGCAAACAGCTACACTCTCTTAATTTACTGATGAGACATACTGTATAATAATGTCTGTAAGTATAGTATCATGTATGTACCTTCTATGATACCAAAATATTATGAAAACAGTTTACAATGTATTAATTTATGAAATCTATCTTTTCAAGGTATCTTCAAACTGTCTCATTGATATCTGTACTTCAATAAAACAAAATTAAAATTAAAATTAAAAAAAATGAAAACAGTACTTTTTTGACACATAATATGTACAATAGGGTTGTTTATTTTGTTGTTTTTGTTGGGGGAACCAATACAAAGATAGGTAGTCCAGAAAGCTATAGGAAGAACAGAATAGTGATATATTTGAAAAAGCATAGATTTGCATCACAACACACTAGTAAAGATGATGACTTAGAGACAGTGAGGAGTGAAATACATTGTTCCATTTTCCATGTTCCATGTTGATTATGTATTAATAATTAGAAGCAGCAAGATACATTATTTAAAATGATTAAAGCCTAGAGTTAAGCTCATCATAAATGTTTCAGTGCTATGATTCCAGAAGAGCTTGTGAGTTCCGTGTTACCATGAAAGATGAAATGCAGATGGGTATCCCCCTGGTATCCAGCAGGCTCTTTGCTTGAAAATTTTGCTGACAACCTCACTGATTTCTAGTAGGTCTTGTTCATCTTACTAAACAAAGTGTAGAGAACAGCAAAGTCAAATAAGCTAAACTTCCAGCATGCACTGTCAGTCTGGCAAACAGAGGCAAAATCAGGATTACCAGTTTCAAGAAAGGGTAAACAAATCCTAGACTCAAGAGCATGAGGAGGAGAGGCCTGGAAATTATAGGTGGTCCTTGCAAAGGGTCCTAGCAAGCACTTTAGAATAACGAACTGGCAACCTTTGCTTTTAGAAGCTGAGGTAGACACATTGTATCTGCCGTGATGTTTCTGCAAGCCAAGTCAAGTTAGCTGGTGCTCTTTCTTAGCTCTTAGCATGAAAAAGTTAGTTTACAGATTTGCTGTGTGACTTTGGATGAATCCCTTTACCTCTGGGCCTCATCTCTTATTTTATAATGAAGCAATCAGCTTGATGCCTACTATTCCATCCTTCCCAGATGTATAATACTCCATGCCCATAGTTTCAATACCAAAAGCTTCTCCCACATACCACATTATGATACTTTCCAGGATGGGAAAGCTTTCTCCTTTCCCTGAAAAAAATTCCCTTTAGCATGTCACTCTCCAATCATGCTAAATTCTCTGTGCTTGATTTACAAATGTAAACACCTTCAGCTAAAGCTGTAGATGTCTGAGCACACACCTGCACAATACGGAATTTCTGTAACTTTTTTAAACATCATCCACACCTCAAGGGTGTATTCCATGACTATTGTGTCCAGCAGCAGCAGATGAAAGTTTCAAAGTGAAGGTGGATAGTTTCTCTAACACCAGAGAATATCTGAGAATACAGTGAGTAGAGGGGTCAAATGCACCCGGGATAACAATACTTCACAGCTTTTCTCAGTGGCTGGTGTAGTGAAAGGAAGCCTCTAGCATTTCGTAGGATAAGCCTGAATTGTAATTATAGCGACTAAAATAGCACAGGGCTGAGCTGACAATTTGGAAGATGGTGCCTGTTCTGATTGAAAGGGAGGGGAAATAACACTAACTAGAAAGGGTATGGAGGCAGTTTCCTTGAAAGACCTGAAAATGAGCAGCAGGGAAGATAAAAGGATAGGGGCTGTGCACAATAGCATATTCTTCTCAAAACCACCTAATTCTCCTGCTCAGTATTCATCACCCTCAGGCTCTGCAGAGCCCTCAATGGGGGCTTTATGTGAAACCTCATTATCCCCTCAAAGATAGAGGGTGCGCCATGCAAATGAACCCCAGCCCACAGATAGGCGGTTAAATCCTGCAATTTGTCAGCATTTAGATAAACAAATGAAGGGCATGCTGTGTGTGGGACGTGGACCCCCGGGGAATTTTCAGGGTATTTTGACACTTGTTGTGAGAAATATCTTGAAGGTCCCCACATTGGCTCCCTCCTTATCATTTAAAGAGAGGATAAAGAGTTGCTAATTTACTTATGACTAAGATAGCTGGGAGACTGGAAGAATCTCCTCTTTCATCCATTGGTCCAGGCTTCCTGATTAATGCCTTCTCATTAGACCCAGACGTCCAGGCTGCCTGCTGCCTACTTGGGGCGGGGGCTGGGGCTGTCTTTTAACCCAATGGCAGTGGTTTGCAGAGGAAAACACACCACCAGTACACTCACAAAACAGCTAATAAACTGTTTAGTAAAATGAGCCTCGCAGCCGACCCTGAGAAGACAGAATCCTTCTTCTCTTGCCAAGAAGAGGGTGAAATAAAGATTTTTAAAGGTCTTTTCTTCAAAAGTGCTGCTTTGAGTCTTGGGAGACCCAGTAACTTTGTACTGTTTATTAAAGAAAAATGAAATTATCCATGTTAATTGTCTAGAGCTTACAGGCTTCGCCCCTTCTGTCAGCTGGAAGGGAAAGCTAGGCAAAGAAAAGGCCGGGGAAGAGACCGACAAAGCCGCCTTTGGTGATCTAGTCTATTCTCCAGTTTCTTAAAGGACTTTTAATGATGCTCTCCTGACAGCACCTTAGAAATCAGATCAAATCAATTGTAGCACATTTTCAAAAGTGAGATTAGGGGACAATGGGGTCCCGGTCTCCTCCCTGTGAACAAGGCAGCCTGCCTAAGCTTATCCACAGCTGTTGCCTGACCTAAAGCTGTCGGGACGCATCCCACCCCAGCCTGCACACCCGGGAGCCCTATCCTCAGTAGCATGAACTCCCCATCAATCTCCATTTCGTCCTCAAAACAAGAGTCACTAAAATCTCATTTGAGCCTCTTTGCCACTCGGACCGCCACACAAACCTTTCTGTTCTTTGGGGGAGACCGATGTGGACTTAATTAAGTGTGGTAACTTCTCCGTGAGGCTGTATTGATGGGGGAAATGTGGTGCAGATGTGGTGTGAAATGACGGCAATGGACGCTTGTGAACAACACAGATCAGGGTGAGTGCGCATTGTGTGAGGCCAAAAGAAGTTCCTGGCCACTCAATTATCGCTCCCTTTGTTGCCGCAGCGCACCAGATGGTTACAACACTGAAGAGTTTTCTATTATCATAACATTTTCCTATAGTGCCTTTTCTCCTTCTCCAATTCACCATGAGATGATTACCTTCTTATGGGGAGTTGATTGTTGAGAAGGGTGCTCGAGGGTCACGCGCAGATTTAGTGGGGAATGGCAGAAAAGAGTGCAGCAGCCTGCGTCGTTGGCCAGAGACCTGTTGATAGAGTCTGATGTGATTAAGGCCACCTCATCAAGGCTCCCGTGAAATAACTTTTGGTCTTCTCCTCCCTCTGGACTCGCCACTCCCCTGCTGCCCTCCAAATCCAGAAGATACACTGTCCGAATGTAACCGGCTGCTCTGCCTTCTGTCAAAGCACTGCCAGCCAAGTGAGCAGTTTTTCTCCTAAGGAACCGAGAGGTCCTCAATAACATTAATTCCCTCTCACTAGCAGCACTGAAGCGTCAGGTGAGGACAAAAGTAAACGAGCTTGTGAATACAGAGCTGCACATTAACTCAAGGCACCCAACTCTATCATCTACCCATCCCTCCCTGGCTCCAGAGAGGGAGGGAAGAACAACAATTCCACACTAAATAAATAAAGAAAACTTCACACCATGAAATTTTGTGAAGCAGCAAGCCTAGACATGGGGGTCTATAGAACTTCAGGTGGTCAGAACAATCCCAGGTCCTGAGCAAGCCTCCTTATGAAAGAAAGAGTTAATACATGGAAAATATGTGTGGATGCTTTGTTTATTGCTGAATTGTTGATGGGGATGGGAGGAGCTTTCTAGGAAGAACTAGTATATTTCTAGACATGACTCCAGATCTGCTGATTCCAAAATTTGTAGGCAGGTGGGAGATTATCTTCACCTACCTTCCCTTCTGCCTTGGTTCCTTCTGTCTCTGTAGGTCCCTGTTGAAATGCTCCTTCTCTCAGAAGGGTGATACTCTGAGCCGCATTCAGACCCTGTGCTCAGACAGCACAGGAACCTCCAGCCTTTGTCTGATGCAAGCTGTCTTTCTGCTCACGTCTGTTTGCTGAACATAACGATGGGACTGGAGGAGCAATGCCTGCATGACTTCCCCGTCTAAGACAAAGCTGGCCTTCGTGGTGTCTGCTAGAAACCCGATCGTGTGGTTTTTGAAGGCTGGCACCCACATCCTACTTTGGGGTTAGCCAAGGAAAGCTATATTTTGGTTTGGTACTGCTAGCACTGAGAAAATGATGGGTATGATCTCTGGTTCAGAGTTTATGTTTACTTAAACTGTGGCCACCATGAGACACACGTCCATGTTCCACTGCCGAAAAATGCTTCCCCTTCCTCTCTGCTCCCCTCAGGCTTCCAAGAGGAACACTTGCCCCCTCCTTGCAAGTATTTTCTTAGTTAGGGCTACAGACTATTCTGTAATGTAATTGGTTCATCTAAAGAAAGATCTAAATGATGCCAAGTTGTAGCCTAGAAAGTCACTTTAGAATGCTGAAAGCTATTTATTATTCGCAAACACAAAAAGCCACAGACATGCATTGCGGAGATCCAATTTCAACCTTGGCTTTCCTGTAATAAATGAAACAAGCTGTACTAGCAAATGAATAATCAAGTGGTGATAATGTCTGATTTTCCAAGCATATGGCAGAAAGATCTGTTTTTTTCACTAATAACAAAAACCACCAAAAGAGAGCTCATCGGAAACCCCCACAACTGATTTTGGCTGCAACTATAAGGGAGTGTATGCCTGCATCTTTGTGTCCAGTCGTTGCATTTTCAGAATCAAGTGCATCATTTATTTACTTCCAAAGAATCTAAATAATTTTTGAATATTTTGTGATTATATGTATATGTAACCAATCTAACCTATCTGTCAAAGAATGGGAGAAGATAGTCCAAGAAAAGGTAAAGCTCCTATAATAATTAAATTATTGTCCTCATGATTGCTAGACATATTCTTGAAGGTGAAGGGAAGCCTGAGATACTTGTCACTAGATTTTCAAAATTCTCATCCTCTTACAGATGTCCTTTGTTTTATGCTGCCAGACAAGCTATGGTCTTCACTTTTCATTTTTCATCAAGTGGGTCTTTTCCTTTATTTTCATTTTCTAAACGCATTAACAAGTAGAACAGTATATTTAACACTAAGTCCAGGAATATATAGGGGGACAAAGATCTATTGGGATAACAGGTAACTGAGAAAGTGCTTGGGCTGGGATATGTGCTGAGAGGGCCACAGAAACAATGAGGAAACCATCTAGAAATTAGCACACAATATCCCTGCTCTCAAAACCTTTATACTATTTATCATTTAAGAAAAAAAGATCACAGTTTCCTATTTCTATGATCAGTTGTAGCAGAACAAATGAATCAAGGAAGGAAATAGCATGATTGGAATATTTTATGAACATATGATTGGTAAAATACACAGCATAAGTTAAGACTGTTCTTTTCCCCAAGGGAATTGTCAGAAAGAGGCTTAAAATCTAAAATTTTATACAGTGTTTCTTCATTTTCAGAAAGCAAGACCTTAAAGATGCATTGGAAATATTAGACAAGTTAAATAATGATAATCTTGAAATACACTGGCGCTACCAGCTATGAGCTGCATGGTTCTGAGCATTTCAGCCTCTACCTCTCATTTGAGGTCAGAAGCAAAACAGCTACCTAGAGGGGCATTCACAGGAGCAGGGCTGGAGCTTGGCTGAGTCTGGGAACCTCAGGAGCCATGTGAAAAGGCGCTGAGATGCATGGTCCTCAGCTAGAGAAAGTTGAAATCATGTTTTAACCTCAGCATATGGCCTCACTGTTTCCCTTACTTCTTCCATGTACTGGCATGCGATTATTTGACACCTTAGGCTGCTTTTAATTTGTTTGAAATAAGAATTCCAGGGTTGTTATTTATCTAACACCTAAAAATATAGTGTGCAAACAATGGCCTTATATTGTGGGGCGAAGTTAGTACAGGTTGACCAGAGTATTCTTGTGTCTTTTGAATGTGAACGATACTGTGGGAGATGCATCTGGATACTGAAAATGTGGGAATGTGCAGAAAGGTTTATAGGAGTAACCCAGTTGTTATTTGACATCTAGAATCATGGTGACAAGATGTGCATGTGCTCACAGGGAGGTAATGCATGAGTAGCTAAGGTTTTCTAGAACTGTTTTCCAACTTTCTCTCTATAAAATGCACTTATTTTTTAAATTTTTAGATATCTGGACCATGTTTTTCTATAAAATTTAATTTTCTTTTGTTTCCACTACCTTTTCTTTTATCCATTCATATCACATATATATATATGTTTTTTTTTTCTTGCTTTCAAAATAATCAGTACTATGAGGCAAGAGGATTGCTGTGAGTTGGAGGTTACAAAAAGAGTTGTGGCCAGCCTGGGCTGCATAGTGAGAGGTAGCCTGTCGGAAAAAGACAACATACATTTATGTAAACATATGTAAATACATTTACATATCATAAATATGTTCCAGTGAGGAGTACAGAAAGTTCATAGGCAAAACATTTTTGTTTACAGGGCAAATAAGAAGTTTTATATCTTTTATTCCTGCAGTTATTTCTTCTTATTTCTTCACTTCTAAGTTTCTGATACTCCATTCTGTTATCATCAAGAATGTGATGATTAGAAATATAAGACATACTAAAGCTTGGAGATAAGAGGTATTACCTCCAATATGCATGCGTGTGTGTGCGTGTGTGTGTTTAATAACTCGAGGTACCTGCATTCAAATTTTCATTTGACAAGAAGTTCAAGCAAAAATGCTGCTTCCTAATTCCTTTACCCACAAATATTAATGATATGCCCATTGTGCAACAAACCTGGAGTGCTGGTAGAACTAGATACAGTGCCTCTCTTTAAGAAAGCTGTCACTGCCAAGGAGATCAGAGATTAATATATGATTTAAAAAAAATGAACAATACATAAAATAACATATACCGCCACAGAAATAAGTTAGCATTTCAGTTAAGTGCTAAAAGGAGAAGAACTAAGGGCTTAGTTGTGATCAGGAAAAGGAGGAATGTTTAATCTAGGAAATAGATTTTGGGCTAAGACTGGAGAGGTAAATAAGAGTCCACTAAGTAAAGAAGAGAAAAGTCTTAGGACCACCGAGATAGCTCAGAGGACTAAGCATCTGCTTAGGCAAGAGCAGGGACTGGGATTTGGTTCCTGGTACCACATGCCATGCTGGTCCCACCCCTGGGCACGCTGAGCTGGCGACCGAGTCTGAGCATGGTGGTGCACGCCTGTAATCCTAGTGCTGGGGAGGCTGAAAACAGGAGGATCACTATGAGCCCAAGCTGCTTAGTGAGACCCTATACCACATACATAAATTGAACAAAAGAAAAAAGAGAAAATCTTGGGTGGATGGAACACTGTATGCACAGAAGATGTTGTGATGGGAAGGACTGTTAAGAAACAGCTAAAGAAAAAATCAGTGTGGCTTACCAAAAGGAAGAAAGAAGTAATAATACAGCAGGAGGTGTCAGGATCACGGAGAGCAGGCAGAGAAGGGTGCTGTGGGCTATGTACTTGGAATGCAGTGGGAGACCATGTACAAATTTTGCACTAGTAGTGGTGGATGTGGCTACTCTGACATAATCTTCAGGAGTAGATTGGGGTAATTAGGAAAGAGGGGTTGCATCAGGTATGGTTAAAAACATTTAGAGGTGTTTATGGTTTTCCTTAGAAAACAAAATCATAGCTTAGGTTAAAGTAGTGGCTTTAGATTGGAGAGTAATGAACAAAATTAACATTTATTACCAAAGAAAGAGAGATAAGCTTAAGACATTTCTAGCTAAATGGAGGCACCTTGTGACCATACAGAATGAAACAAATCAGACAGGCTTGGTAAAATGCCACATGGTTTCTCTGGTGGGAGAAACTAGAGTGTAAATAAGGGCCAAAATATATCATAGATGTTGGAAAACTAGAAGAAAATGTTCAAATGGGGAGGGAAAAAGGAGAAGGAAGAAGGAGAAAAGAAGGAAAGGGAAGAAAAAAGAGAATAGAAGGAAAAAATGGAAACAAAGCTTTGGTAAATACAAAAGGAAAGAGGGGTTGAAAGAAGGTTAGAGAAAAAGGAAATAAAGAAAAATCAAGACATATCACATACCTATAATGAGTGTCATCGTTATATAGATCTAAATCATACCAGTAAAAATATTCAAGAATAAAAATGAAAATTTAGGGTCTGTTTGAGGAGACCATGCAGGAGAGAGAAGATTCAAGGATGACTTGAATAATAATATAAATATTAAAATCATGAACTGGGATCTAAAGCCCAGGGCATGATCAGGTTATGACCTCAGAGATTAGCTGTGGGCTAGTTGGATTTGAAGTATCTTTAAGACATTTGACAGAAGTTAACAAATTGATAAAAGTCTAATTGCTGAAGTATTTGACTGGGGGTTAGATCATAGCTCATAATCATTGGGAATTAGAGGGAAGTATTAAATTAAAGACACAGAGAAAGAGATTAAGAAATAATAGCAGAGAGGCTATGACTCTAACCAGACCCATGCAGCAAATAAGTAGAAGAGAAGTTATGTACCAAGAGCAGAGAAAGGGTTTCATGAATGCAAGAGAAAAACTCTGAGAATGCTAAGACCTGGAAGCCATAGGACAGTGGTGTGATAAACGAAATGAAGGGTCACCAGTTGAAAAAGTTGTGGAGAAGAGCAAACATGTTAAGTAAGTCTTCAACCTTTTTTGAGTACTGGGACCAGACATTTATTGAAATACATCAGTAATTACTTCTCTAGTCTTTCAACCTTACTCTCATATAAGCAGGAAGTGTCACTTAAAGAAAATGCACTAAATAGTAATTGAAGATTGAAATAAAAGACCAGTATCATTGAAAGAGTAGCCACAAGCCAGAATTCAAGTGGTTCCCAAATCCAACTATCTTTCTGTTGCCCTTCCACCAACGGTCTTTTATACTCCTGCAGTGTATGAGAAAGTGACATTGACTTTCAAAAGTATTTAATTTTACATGAGAAATTGTGTGATGGAACAATATACTTGCTTTTTTCTTGGCAGCCTGCTTATCTTAAAGTAATATTAAAACGTAGAGCTCTAGCTTCCGAAAGGCATTAGAGAAAGCTATTTCTTTTTTAAAAGTATGCTTTAAAAGATATTTTAAACAGGCTGAAGAGATAGCTCGGCAGCATAAGTGTCTACTTGGAAAAGCACAAGGTCCTGAGTTCCATCTCCAGTACCACATGCCAGCCCCACCCGGGTCCACCAAGCCAGTCACCAAAACCAGGTATGCTGGTGTAGGCCTATAATCCCAGACTTGTTGAGACTGAAACAGGAGGATCTTAGGAACCAAGATGCAGTGAGTCTCTGAATCCAAAATCAATAATTTTTTTTTCAAAAAGATATTTTAACTGGGTATGGTGGCACACATCTGTAATCTCAGTACTTGGGAGGTTGAGGCTGTGGGATTGACATGAGTTCAAGGTCGGCCTGAATTTCATAGTGAGACACTGTCTCAAAAAAAAAAAAAAAAAAAAAAACGAAAGGAAGAAAGAAAAAAAGAAAATAGAGATATTCTGATTCCAAAAGGCATAAAAATAACTTAAATTTGTGTTGAACACTGAATAGATAAAATAAATGACACAAGAATTTGAAATATTAGTGTAAAATTCCATAAATCAATAACTGATAATCAGCAATAGGTAATACAAAGCTCAAAGTGACTATTTTCCAAACAGCAACAAAAGCCATGGGGAGGCTGGCCAGATAGCTCAGGGGGCTAATGGGCCTGCTTAAGCAGAATGTAGTCTCCAGCATTTTGATCACCCGTGTGCCATGACAGCCCTGATCCAGGGGCGATTGAGACTGGGCGTGGTGGAGCACCACTGTCATCCAGCACTTGGGAGGCTGAAAACAGGAGAATCATTAAGAGTCCAATCAACATAATGAGACCCTGTACTAAAAAAAGCCGGTGTGAACTGTGTCTTCACATACAACCAACCCCCCAGGTCCCCTCTGATAATACTGACTCTTCCTATGGCCCTTATTAAATAGCACCTCAGGAGCGCACCACTTCCAGAAGCACACCGAGGTGGCTCACCGCACGGTGGGCAGATAATCCCTCCAGGCAGAACAGGGTGCACCCATCAGCTCACAAAACCCAAAGACCACAGTGAAAGCCATATGGTGAAGGGGAGAAGCCGCATGACATCAACATATCAGGCACATTTTGCTTTTTCTTGAACATAGTCATGTGGACTGGAGAAACTGCAGAGGGCTCTTTCTGGATTTCAAACTTTGGAGAAGGGACCTTCAGATTCACATTTCATCTAACTACCCTGCATTCCCCAAACAAGAAAGGATATGGAGCCATCTTCTCAGGGCAACATCATGTCCTCAGTAACATGTTTCACACACTCCACATTCTGCTGTAAAGGAAAAACCTCAAGATTGAAAAGTTGAACAAGTTCATATTAAATATAGATTTGTGCTGCTTTGGTAATAACAGGACCACAGTCCATGTGGCAATAACTAAGTAGGACTTAGTGCCTCTTTGTGGCATTTCTTCTCATCCTATGGTTTCAGTTCCTTCTTGGCTTCCGTAGGCATTATTATGTCTCTTTCTCTGAAGAATTATCATATTCTTGTCCTCATCCGCTTCAGCCCATACTGAGAACAGAAAGCAGAATGACTTCATCATGGTGGATATGTCCAGTGACCAATCTAATCTGATACCTTAAATGAAAAGTGAAGCGAAATTTCCATTGCTTTACCCTAATGTTGCGGAAACTTGATAGAATAAAGATAGGCATAAAAATAAATAGTCATAGGAAGAAATGTGAGATTGCTGAGTTCTAAAAGCAGAGACACACTCTCATAGAGAAGGGAACATATAAGTCTTGTTGAATAGTTGAAAGACTAAAAGACAGGACCTTGAGGCTGTGTCTACTCTGTGGTAATACATTTTTAAGTGATTTTGGCAAAGGGGGGTTTCAAGCGAAGTGATAACCAGTGGTCATCTCCTGAGGCTGTCGGCTTTTTACTTGTGTTGGCTTTTGGTAACCAGTGTTTTCGTCTAGCAATAGGGAAGTCCATGAAACTGTCAGACCCTTGGGACACTTCTCTGGAAACATGAAAGGAACAGCACCATCGTGTGTGAGTCTTGTTTACAGCCTATCCCTAGCCAGCTCTTCCTCCCAGAATTCCTTCCAGACCACTGAGGCACAAGCACTCAGCACAACTGTTGGAATGGCTACAGAAATTCCCCTTAGATTGAGGTGGCTCGAAGTGGCTGTGAAACATGAGGTGAAGAAAGATTGTGCTGTGGGACCAACTCTCTGCATGCAAACAACGTGCCCTTCTTGTTCAGCCCTGAAACAGCCTCACTTAATTAGTAATTCCTGTATTGTTTCCTGCAGCTGATGAACAGCTGGCTTGTACTTAAAGCTCAACAAAGAACTGGGTTAGGGAGCACATTTAGTATCTGCTACTTCATCGACTAGCTCTTGGGCATACTTCAATCGTCTTACTATGAGCCTGCCTGTATTATTGCCATCTGTGGCCTCCTCTTTGCTAGCTGTCTGTGCCCAGGGGGACTCAACTGCTTCTTTCTGAGCCCTAGCAGGGGAGGAGGAAGTTGGTGACGTGTGAACATTATCTAGATCTAGAGCACACTTAGAAGAACAACAGAAGCCTTTCTGAAAATGTAAGCAATGGAGTTTAATTTGGGACAGGAACCTTGCAATTTTTCTTTCTGTGTTTCCTCCTTCCCACGTTATAAGATGGTATCTTAAATGTGCAACAGCACACCATGAGAGGTTTGGGCAGGCCAGAAGAGAATCTAGAGGCAGGTCATGGATCTTTCTGTCTTTCAGCTTCATATTCTGATAAGGGTGATGGTAAAAGATTTGGGGCTCAGAAGATGATGAAGGAGGAACACAAATACCTTTATTTATCCAGAAAAGGACACAGTAGTCAACTTTGTAGTTCTTGTAGCAATATACCTAGAGAATGAGCTTACTAAGGCGAAAGATTTATTTTGGATCACAGCGTCAGAGCTCCCTGTCCACAAGTGCTTTGCCCTGCTGCTTTGGGTCTGTGAGCGGCACAGTGTAGAATGGCGAGGACAGATGGTGGCAGAGGAGGCATGTTCTCCTCTGTGATCAGGAACAAGAGAGGGATTGAGAGATTCAAGGCCACAACCCCCAGTGACCTAATTTCCTTCCATTAGGCCTCTCCCTCTAAGGGCTCCACCACCATCCAGGATCTCTAAGATGGGGAACAACAAACTTTTCACACAGGGGGCAGTTTTGATCCAAATTAGCATGGGTGGAATAGATGTTCACAAGCGGGACTCCAAAGCGGAGATTCCCAGCGGAGCTCCTCCATATGTGCCAAGAGGCAGAGTTGCTGGGGTCCTGGGGCAGCTGATGCTCCTAAGAAACTTGTGGCCCTTATCTGGTTCATAGACTGAGCTCTGGTCCATGCTCAGTGACCACATGAACTTAAACTGGGACAAGATAGAGCCCAGGAGCCTTTTTGAATTCCCCGAGAAAAGTACCAAGCTCCAGTGACAGCTAAGGGTGAATTTTTATTTTATTTTATTTTATTTTTTTGTATTTAGTACAGAATCTACAGGACATACAGGGACTCACTACACAGATTAGATTCTTAGTGATCTTCCTGTTTTCAGCCTCCCAAGTGCTGGGATTATAGGCACACACCACCTACAATCAGTTTCAGTCCTAGTCTCAGGGTGTCCCAGGGATAGCCTGTTACAGCACACCAAGGATTGAATCCCTGGCCCCTGTATGTGCCTAAGCAGATGCTTTAATCCCCTGAGCTACCTGGCCTACCCTTGAGAGTGAATTTTAACAGCTGAGCATGATAAGGATATAGGGATTAAGGATTTTTTTTTTTTTTCTGTTTTTGGGCTGGCTCAGCTCACCCTGAGGGTAGGGCTGGTGTGGCATGTGGTACAGGGAATGGAACTGCAGTCTCTGGTACCTGCCTAAGCAGACACTTTAGATCTCTGAGCTATCTCGCCAGCCTTGAGGATCATTTGAAATGAAAATATAAAAAAAAGTTTCATATATCAATAGTTCTTCATGAGTTTGTGTTTTCTATAGACCAAGAGCATAAGCTATAAACTGGTACTAATTAATACTAAATAAACAGCTTTTCTAGGAGCAAAATATCCCTAGTTTGTAGATGTCAGTTTGCTATTATCCCTGGATCAAAAAAAAAAAAAAATAGCAAGAAAATGATTAGTATTATGTCCAATCCCATGAGAGATGCAGGAATAAAGTTCTAGTACTCTAAGATATTTATGATTAATTTGGAGTACTGCTTTTTTATTAGTAATCATTAATCATAGATTAGCTCAAAGTGAAGTGTACTTGTGCTTCTGATGAAACAATTTTCAGAGTTTCAGTATAACAGACTCGTTGCCAGAACAGCCCCGACTTTCCAAACCTCCCTGTGTCTACTTCATCTGTGATGTGACTCTGCGATGAAATATCATATGCGTTCATTGCTTTCACCACTAAGTGCCATGACAGGGCCAGGGAGATGGTTCAGTAGAACAAACATTTGCCTGGTAAGCACAAGGGCCAGAGATCAACCCCTAGTTCCACAAAAAAAAAAAAAAAAAAAAAAGAAAAGTGCTGTGATAGCTTGCCACACAGAAGCGCTCTACCAAAATATACTGGAACAGTAAGAGGTGGCTTCCTGGGCTTGAGTAAGGTATTTGGTGATTTCATTCAGAGGGAGAAGTCGCATTATCATTCAAGGCAAGATTTCAAACTTGACAGATTTCCTGACTTGACTTCAGCTACTCCAGTTTTTCTGTCACAATGGCAGGTGTCTTAGATGTGTCTCTATTTCCTAGCTCCTATTCCTTAATACTGGGGACTGCACCCAGAGCTTTAGGACTAGGTTAACCTTAACATTAACTCAAACTAGTGATTTTATTTATTTATTTATTTTCTTTCTTTTTTTATTTATTTTTTATTTTATTGAAGTACAAATATCAGTGAGACAGTTTTAAGACACCTTACAGGACAGATTTAATAAATTAATACATTGCAAACTGCTTTCATAATGTTTTGGTATCGTACAAGGTGCATACATGATATTATATCTACAAACATTATTACTGCAGATGTCTCTTATCAGTGAATTAAGAGAGTGTAGCTGTTTGCGTATCTTATTTTTTATACCCGAATTATATCAAAGGTTCAATAATTAATACTTTCTACTTTGTTATTTTCCTAGTGGTTGTCCATAGTACTAGAAGCCGACATAATATCCTGTCCAACCACCATTAGTGCAAATCTTGCCTCTCATAGAATTATGTAGAAGTATGGTGTGTCTATCCCAACTGTATTGTCCATACACATACATCATGATTCTTCCTTTCTATACCCCTTCCTTTGTCTACACCTGTCAAAGATGGGCACTCCATTGTCATTCAACTAATTTAGGTGCCTGAACTTGACATCACAATCCAACACAGTCCTGTATTCCACAACAATAGTGAGTTATCTGAAGAAGTTATTGACTGTAGCCATTCACAGCTCAACTTATTATTATGGCCCCATGTTGTATACCTCATTTTTATCCTTTTCTGCTGGATGGTTAAGACCTAGATAGAGCAAGACCTATATACCAAAACATGCAGTTTTTTTTCTGATGAGGTCAGTGAAGTCCCCTAGGGTTTATCTTGTAATCCTGTATCTTATTCCGTAGATCCTTCATCTGTGTCATCCATGTGGATGAGTCACGGCCAACGCTTGACCAGTTTGCTCTCTGTGAGAGCTTGAGAGAAAGTTTTGTCTCCATGTGACTTTCCCCAGGCACACTACAGAACTTCGATCTCTTTCCTCTGTGGCTCCATTATCTCTTTGTTCAAAAGATTTGGGGCTCTACTGAGTTTCATGATGTTGCAGTACAGGTTCTCCTATGTCCTGAGTCTTCTCTGACCTTGAAAGGCTAGGGCCAAAATGTTGGCTGGCCTTGCAGCTCTTCTATTTCTCCAATTTTGATCTGTAAACTTAGGTTGTTAACCATCCAGAAGAAAAGCTAGTTAGTACCCTGCAGCATATGTCGTTCAGTTTGCCCTAATTATCTGACTCAATTGTTTTTAGTTGTTGTTGTACATTTCCACTTGTATTTCTTCTTTTCACTTATACTAGGGAGACTATATGATATTTACACATGTGTGTATGGTTTATTTCACTTATGAGTATATGTTCAAGTGGCAACCACTTCAATATAAATGCTTCAAGCTTATCATTCTTCATAGCTGAGTAATACTCCATTATATAGAAATACCACATCTTTTTCAACCATTCCTCTTGTGATGGACATCTTGGTTGCTTCCAAGATTTTGCTAACACAAATTGTGGTGCTATAAACATAGGTACACATATATCACTCTGATATATAATGTTTTCAGTTCCTCTGGGAAAATTCCCAGTAGGGTATTTATTTTCTTTTGAGGCAGGGTTTTGGCAAATCACTGTTAACCAGGTTGGGCTAAACTTGTGATCCTTCTGCCTCAGGCTCCCAGAATGCTGCGATTATAGGTGTGTACAATCACACACCTAATGCCAAAGGCTTCTACTTTGTTATTAGGATCCCATCTTTGCTTTGTTCAACCCCCCTTTGGTCTCAGTTGTAAGTCTGGGGTCTAAGTTGCTATATTTGTTTTTGTTTGTTTGTTTGTTTTACAGAACCCGGGATTGAACTCAGGCCCTTGTGCTTGCCAGGGAAGTACTTACTCTACTGAGCCACCTCCCCAGACCCTCTATCTCTGCTTTTGCTGGACCAAACTTAGGTGCTCACTTTGCCTCTGTCTAAACTCTGGGGATCCAAATATTTGGACCCTTTGGACTGAACTACAGAGTACTAATAAGCCCAGTAATCTCTTTGACTGTCTGATAAAATAAGGTATTTTTGATGTTGCTGTATCCCCAGAACTCAAAGTTTCATTGAAGAATAAAATTCAGAGATTACAAATAAAACTTGCCTCACTCCTGGGGCCCCCACCCTCTTTGTCCATGAGCTAGCCTGGCCCACTGGTTCTGGGGCTCTGGGCTGTGACATCTCAGGACTTCCAACTTCCTACCTCAGCCCAAAGCTGATGCAACTTTCCCAGGCACTGAGAATCCAGTTTGAAAAGGTCAGTCCCTGGAAATTCTTTGGGTAACAGAGAGGAGGCAACCATGCCTGTCTGCTAATTAGCACAGGAAATGAGCAAAATTGAGTTTGTAGCTTTGCTGTGATCAGAAGCCTTTTAAAACAACACAAGCTTGGCTGAATCTCTCCAAGGACTGGGAGTGGACGTAGGTAATTTAATGAAAATCTTAGATAGGGCTCTTTTGATTCTGCAGAAATAAAAAAGTAGAAACCAACAAGGGTAAATCATCCCTAATGTCCTGCAGGATTTTTTTTTTTCTACATGCTGGTGTTACTAAAATAAATAGTACAAAATCCATCCCATGTAGGTTACTTTCCTGTTCTTTTTTTTCCCCTCATGGCTTCACAACAGTCCTTTTAAGGACCTGTGAGTCCTTTTTTAAGTCTTGCCTCCTCTCATGTTTCCTTCCTCTGACAGATGTTGATTTTTCATGATTTCTCCTTCTTAGGTTTCAAAACCATCAGAGTGTCTGTTCTTGACACTAAAAATCGAAGCAACTAATCTGTGGTAACACTTCTGTTTTAGTTTGTCTAAGGGGGATCTGGGGAGCAGCTGAAAAGACACACCTTCAACTAGTAATAAGAAGAAAATAATCTGTCCCCAGCTTGCATCCCACTTTTCCTTCCTTCCATAGAGTTCACTCACCCTGTTTTGCCTAAACAACAAGAACCATGTTTTCTTTTTGTTCCTCAAACTGCACAACTCAGTCCTGGGCTCAGAGCAAGCACTTAATACATATTTGCTGATGTGAATTGAAGGCCTGGGTGTTTCCTACAGATTAAGCAATTTTGACACCATAATGCCTAAATAATTCCCAGGAAGTGCTTTGAACAATTGTTTCTATCGCAGTCACAGTGGGGCTTTTAGATCCTGTCCTTTGCTGTTTGCTTCTGGTTCGTAAGTCAAGCCATCACTGCCTTTTGGCTCCGTTCTTTAGACAGAGGAAAGTGGCTGATAATTCCAGGGCGGGGGCATTTTTATTCTCTGTGTCTCAGAAACCAGACTCCAAAACAGAGAGCTGGATGTTTTTTCCACTTTCCTGAGTAGCAGAATAATCGTGGCTTACAAATATTTGGAGAGGGGCGATAAAATACAACAAGGAGAGATGGAGGAGCTTTCCACTGAAACAGTTCCAAGTCTGAGGCCCACGCTGAACATGGGGAAACGTGGGTGAAATATTCTAGCAGCAACAGAAATGGTTATTGAACTGTGAAAAGCATTGGTCACATAAAGAGGGCCTTAATTCCTTTGATGTTATCAGGGAGGGATGTATTAGGCTTTGCAAAGCAAGTAGCAACGATCAGCAAATGCATTTTTAAAATGTTCTTCCCCTTTCATATCAAGTGACTATAACTCAGCCTCTACTTGATAGGTTATTCTCTTCATTTCCCCACAAAGTGTGTAATGGGGCAAGTAAAAGACCAATTTAAAAAATAATTAAAATTCTGGAATAATTCATCTTCCCATCTCTGCTTTCTGTTGCTTTGCCTTTGCTTTCACCAAAAACATTAATATATCAAGTTATTTGAGGTAATAAAAATACATGTATTTTTAACTCTTATTAATTGAAATAGAAGCCCATAATAAGTATATTAGCTAGCGTGCACACAGATACCTGCACCAATTTGGCTTAACTTCCTAAAGTAGTAATTCCATAAAATTGCCTGATAAGTCATGTAAAAATTATTGTATTAAATAATTTTTAATATTTTCCCCATGTTCAGCGTGGGCCTCAGAATTGGAACTGTTTCAGTGGAAAGCTCCTCCATCTCTCCTTGTTATATTTTATCGCCCCTCTCCAAATATTGTAACCCACGATTATTCTGCTACTCAGGAAAGTGGAAAAACATCCAGCTCTTTGTTTTGGAGTCTGGTTTCTGAAAAAAAAAAAATCACTGGATGTGATTCTGAATCATCAAAAATCAAAATCCTCAAGTGAATAGAAAAATTTTAAATTTTTGGACTTTAAAGAGTCAGTGAAAAAAAATATTTATTTTTATTTCTTCCACGCCATTTCAGTTGATAAAGTGATGCTCAAAATGCCAGCTGAAATGGATGCCAGTCGAGTGGATGGGTTAAAGTTATAACTTGGGTGGAGAGTCTGCAGGCAGGGTGACATACATAGGTCACAAGCCCAGGTTGAAGGGGTGAGTATCAGACTGCAGATTTGTTGTTAGAGAACAGGATTTCCCTTTGGCCTCAGAAGGATCCCAGAAATGCATTCTACTGCAGTGTGAAGATGCCTGCCAAATAGAGGATTTAGAGCAGAAAGCCATTTTTATTTCTGTTCTTGTCATTTGCAACTATTATTTGTTTATCACTAGCAGTTGGGTGATCCCTCATTTCTCTGTACAGAAGCAATAGCTTATGACTGCTGTCCTGTCTGCTACTGGTCACCACTGAAACTGACATAGAGAATATCTCCAACATAGCTGCCCAGCTGCAATCCCGTTAATACCACAGATCGTATCTCTTACATGGTGACCTAGCAGCTCTGGACAGTTTGCCCTGGGCACTGTGCCCTCTTTCTGCTCAAACCCATATTAATGCATGAACCCCTTTTCAAGGCCTGAAAGGACCAGGACAGGATGCACTGATAAAAGCCCATTGCCATGCAAGAGAAAGGAAAACAAGGGAGAAAAGAGCAGGAGTCGCTCCATACCGAGTCCCATCGAGCAATTGCTGGGTCTAAAATTTCACGCTGGCATCCAGGGGCTATCGCCTGTCAAATAGCAGCCAGACCAACAATTGACAAAGCATCCCTTGAGGTTGGCGGACAAACTGGGGAAGGGGCTGTCAAAGGAGGTAATGTGCAAGCTGGCACCCACTGCCCAGCCCAGTGTGAGAACCACTTACATGGGAATTGTCCCTCTGGGTGTCCCAGCTCTGTCACACACTGCCTCAGGCTTGCCTTTCAGCACAAGAACTGATCTCTTTTTGAAAAAGTGAAATACACACCCAGCTGCAAACCCCACCAGGGGACGGTGGGAATTCAGGTGGGAAAGGGGACCATTCTCTTCTGGCTGCCACAGGCTCGGCTTCCCCAGGCCACTGTTTCTTGGGAACACGGAGTAGCATTTGTGTGCAGAGCTGAGGTAAGGCCAGATGAGGCTGCAGTCTCAAGAAGCCCTCATGCTGAAGAAGACTTCTGCAGGGGGCCTCCACTACCCCCAAGTCCCACATATTCTCTGAGGCATTTATGTATTTACACATTTATTTTAAAATATTTGTTGATACTTTATTTTTATTTAATCAATCTAAAATTTATTTATTTATTTGTTTATTTTTCAGTATTAGGATTGAATCCAGGACCTTCACACTGAGCCACTTTCCCTATTTTTTTTCTTTTTTCATTCTTTTTTCCTTCTTTCATTTCCTTCCTTCCACCTTGCATCCTCCCTTTGCTTTTACTATTTGTGTTTGTAATATGTGGCATTTACATTTGTTTTGGTCAACTAGTGTGTGTTTGTATCATTTCCAACCTCCTTGCTCTCTTTCTCCATCTTCTGGCTTGTTACATTTAACATAATGGTTTCAAGATCCATCTACTTGACTTCAGTCCCATGATTTTGTTCTTTTTAATGGCTAAATAAAATTCCCATATCTACCACATTTTTGCCTACTAAGGGACATTTGGCTGTTCCCAGAGTTTAGTGATTGTGAGTTACGTGGTCAGAGGCCGAGGTCTACAGGGATTGCTATGGCATACCGTGTTGAACTTTAGCATTGAGAGTATGTATGTGTCCACAAAAGGAAAGAGAGGGGCTGTGGGACAACCTGGAGCACGTTGCAGCCGTATCCCCAGGTGAGACCTGCTGCGGGCCTCTGCTTTCGTAAAGCAGAGGCGGGGTCTGTACAATTGCACAGACCGGAGACCTGCAACAAGAAACAACTAAGCTGAGTAATACAAAAGAAGTCTCAACAGACCTATGTTTGTTTACCTATTTGCATTTTAAATGCAGACAGACACATTTTAGTTATGACCTAAGCTGCTGGGCCCCTTACCACTCTACCGGTCAGACCCATTCCCTCTCCACTATCATTTCCATTCACCCAGAAGAATAAAGAGCCAGCACCTAAAAATGCAGGCCTATATGGCTACTCAGAGAAAAGGACCTTTAAAAATAATTTTAGCAAACACCATATGAATAAATATAAAAACTTAATTAGGATGAGCAAAACACAGATAAATTCAAAATAGGAAATTCAAAAAGCAAACAGTGAAACCTTGGATTGTGAGTAACTTGTACTGCGAGCCTTCTGCAGGACGAGCAAATATTTCTAACAAATTTTGACTTTGTGGTATATTACTAGTGGTATGTGACTCCCAGCATCACACAATCACAATAGAATGGAACTAATGCCTTCTCTCTCTCTCTCTCTTCCTCCCTCCCTCCCTTCCACCTTCCCCCTTCCACCCCTTCTTTCTTCTCCTGCAGGAATTATGGGTGATCTTCTCCCAGTAGCAAGAAGATATGAAGGAGACCTTGTTTGTAGAGGAGGAGAGGAAGCCCAAGGAATGCCTTACTTCAAATGAGATTAGGGAGACATGGATAATGTGGGAAGTAGTGCAAACTGTTATAGAAAAGCACCTCCCAGGGACCAGGGAGATGGCTCAGTGGAATAAGCACTTTCCTGGCAAGGGCCTGAGTTCAATCCCCAGTTCCTCAAAAAAAAAAAAAAAAAGAAAGAAAGAAAGAAAGAAAGAGAAAAGCACCTCCCAGGTGAGGCCGGAGCACTGCCAGCAATGAATCAATTGGTTTAATGCCAATGCAATGTCACATTTCTGTGAAAGCCTCGAAGTGAGGCATTACGGCTTCTATTTACATGTCCCCCATGCCTCACACAATCATCGGCATGGCTTTTCAGAGGTAGCTGGATCAAGGATGTGTGATGCTGGTAATACTGGTGCCCTCCATCCCCCTGGGGTGAGTGTGACCCGTCCTAAAGGCCGGCAGTCTGGATAGCACAGAAGGGACAGAGGAGGGCTGCTTGCTGCTTCCCTGATGGCTGATTTTGGCCTGCTGCACTTGCCATGTGCTGTTTCTCCTTTGTGGTGCCCCTCTGCTGTGCCATCCTGCCTTGGAGCCAGTTAACCATAGTTGCTCCTTGTTAAAATTGACACACACACACACACACACGATTCCACCAAGTCAGTAGATATCAGCGAGTGTGTTGGTGAAAGAGTTACTCTACACAATAACCCTCCTCCTCTTTTGTTTCCTTCACAACAACCAGGAAGGTTTTCAAAGTGCAGGTTCTTTTTTTTATAAATGTTTAAAAAATAATTATTTATTTAGTCCAGGGTCTCACTACACAGCTCAGACTCGTAGTGATCTTCCTGTCTCAGTCTCCCCAGTGCTGAGGTTGCAGGCATGCACAACCATGCCTCATTTCAGTGACTGGCTCACTGTGGACCAGCATGGTATGCAGTACCAGGCATTGAACCAAGGTCCTTGTGCTTTCTCAGCAGGCTCTTAGACTGCTGAGCTATCCTCTTGGCCCAAAATGCAGGTTAATTTGTTTACTTTTCTTTATATTTTGTGTTTTTTATTATTTTGAATGATATTACCGTATTCTAACATTTTCACATGAATATATAATAAGTCATAAGAGTTTCCATTCTTTTCATGAGAAATTTGCTTTGATATATTAGTACTTTGGATTACAAGGATGTTTCCAGAGCAAATTACAATGGCAAATGAATGTTTTGCAATAAATCTAAAATTCAAAATAAATCAATTCCTAAACATCTTAAAAGAATTAAATACAAAATGTGGGATGCTTTTTTGTTGTAACTGAAAAGTATGTAAAGAATGTTGATACTATGTACAAATCATAAAATAATGGATGGTGTAAGTATATATTATTACCAACTCATCTGGGAATCAAGTTTTTAAAGTGTGTAGTTGTGTCTAATAGTTTTACCATGAAAATGGATTTCACCTTGAGCCTCCCAGGCCCCTGCCACTTGGCAGGCGGGAGTCACGTTCATAGGGACACCTGTGTCGGTGGGCCCTGAACAACCGTGGCCTTTTGTTTCCCCACTACAGGACACTGGTTGCTAATTCCAGAACCTCTTGCCTGCTCTACAAAAGTAGGTGTGCTGTGGTACTCCACAAGGGCACACACTGGGGTCTTTCCTGTCCCCAGATTTTACCAAAGTATCATTCTATTTATCACTTCTCTTGCCCTCATTTTGGGGTGCCAAACTTCTGATCTCATTACAATGCAATTTTAGATTCCTTTTAGAAATTATTTTTTTTCCATCTTTGTTTTTTCATGTCAGTTAGAACACAGTTATAAATGTATAACATCTTCATTCGATCACACATATTTTCACCTAGTTGTTCTTGTTTGGATTTTCAAATTTTTAACACTGCTTTTTTTGTACTTAGAGAAAGTGCAACCTAAATTAATTCAAAATAGGAAGTTAAAAATAGGAAGATATTTATAAAGTACAATGATACAAAATATTAAGACAGTAGTTACATATATTTGAAAAGCTTCTTCCAACTAACTTTTGGAAATGATGCCAGTTTTAGGAAGACATGGGCAGTCTTTATCCATTCTGCTGATAATCAAAAGTTAGGTAAAAATGCTTAAGTTTGAAGTGGAGCTTAAGTTTGAAATGTCTTTGGAGCACACATCACTGTCTTTTATTCTTGTGTGAGAGCTTTTTTTTTTTTTTGTACTTTAGGGAAGGGTCTACAGGGTGTTCAGGGTCTCTCTACTAGATCAGACTGCTAGTGATTCTCCTGTTTACAGCCTCCCAAGTACTGGGATAACTGGCACATTCCATGCCATCACGATCACCATTTCAACATGCCCTGGGGGCAGGGCCTACACTGTAGGCCTCATGTGTGAGAGTTTTAAGGAAAGTCTTTATTCAACAAAATGTTGCATGAGACATAAAAAAAAAAAAAAAAATCAACCTGAACTTATTTTCCACATGTTGCCATCTACAAAACACAGCATTACACAGTTTATATCAAGTAAAATTTACAATTTTTTGTAATGTATGAAATCCCCTTGTGGCCTAAGGGTAGCTTGCTAGAAATGAAGTTGATCCAGAGTTGTTCAGTGTTTCAGTGCAAAACGATTACAAAAGCCTCTAGCCCATATTTAGTGCACACCAACTCCTCCCTTTCACCTGATATTTTCACTTGAGGATTTCCCAGTTTGAGCACTGAAAGTCCTGCACCAT